>JZKD02S1959857.1:479953-504162 GCA_000966675.3 Picea glauca | reverse complement strand
TGTTATGCAAAAACTTATACTTTATAATTCAACTTATGAAGAAGAGAAATCTGCCATTCACAAACTGAATTAAACAATTGTTATGTCTTTTATACACTTGGAAGAAACCAGATATAGATTACAGTGATTTAAATTATATCATTTGCACATGATTAAGATAGCTAAAGTAGTCATTAACCAGATACAAATTGATATACACAACATGAAACAAAATATTGATATAATGAGAAGCTAAAGCTGTGACAAAACACCAAATTTTGCTTCAGTCAGTATTAAAACTCCATTATCCTTGTTCTCCCTTGAATGAGGATATCATTATTACAAAAATCATAAGTATATATAAGTCTCTCCACAGGGTAAAACCTCCCTGTGGATAATATCAAATTGTTTTACATAATCTGGGAGATATCCCAAAATCAACTAAACTAAGAAACTAAAATGCAAGTGAAATCTTTGAAATATCTCCTAACTACTCATCAAATCCATTGCAATTTCGAATTCATCTGCAATAGCCCAAAAATACCAAGTTAGAAAGATATTTCATTAACAAAACAATAAAAAATTAGTTTTACAGACTTAGCTACAGAATCATCTGATTCTGTAGCTAGTCTAAAATAGCATACAGGATCATAATATAAATCAAATCAAATATTTTTTAAAATAATCAAATCCAATCTTCTTTCAATAAAGATTAAAAACGAATCACTAATGATTCAAATGATTTTATCATTCAATATAAAACATAATCAAAAGTGATTTAATCGAAACAAAGGTAGGAGTACTCTGTTTCATGTTACCATAAAATCGGGTCAACAGTAACAAGATCGTTTCAATTCAAATGCAATCAACAATGAGTGATATCATATGTGATACGATCTAATCCAATACAGCTATAATGATATAACAAGAACTCATATCATTCAATTGAATGCATAGATGGAAAAATTGTTACGATTATGGTCAAAATAAAATATGCATAACAACATCAACCCAAAATTCGCCATAGATTTCGATCGCTGAGTGCCACACAGTCAACAGACAGGATCAATGAATAGTAATCACAACCATCATCAGATCGACAGAGGTGATAATCGTAAACTGGGAAACAATCGAAACAAATCGTGACTGAGTTAAATATAGAAACAAATCGTGATCTTGGATATAATCACTTTCGCTCCTCAAATCGAACTCAAACAACATATTCATTGCAAACGAACTGATAACATGGTGGAATAATCCAATGCGAATTGACTGATTGGGATTACTGTTATGAATCGTATCTATTCACGATTTGGGTGAATATAAAACAAAATCATAATCCAAACTGTATCTGAGCTGGTCGAAAATCATATGTAAATAAAACCATAACAGTTAACCATTATTGCCAGCCATATCGTATACAATATAACCAATTCGAATCGATACATTGATTGTGTTTAAAATGAGAAATACCAGAAACTGCTTGTGTTTTAGAAAGGATAGAAACGATTTCAATTAGCAACAAAATATCCAATTTAATCCAAATCAAAACAATCAAATCCATACCACGATTAATCGAATCGAAGACAATCCAATCAAAGCTAAACTAGGAAATGAAATTTGATCAACCAAAACAATACTTATGTACATAATGCATATAATATGACAGAGAAAATCCAAACTGCAAACAAAGGTATGAGTTTGTTATATAAACATGTGATAGACATACCAGTGAGGCTACTCGAGCTATGCCAATTTTGAATTCACGACTGTTGTAGCTGACTCCACATTCTTAAACGAAATAGAAACTATTGTCCTCTGTTTCTTGTCAATGGTTTGAAGCTCATCCTTTTGACTGGTAAGCCGTGCAACTTGGTCCTCCAGAGAATGAATTTTGGACTGTAGCATTGGCACATCAAGATAATACCTTTCTAACCATGAGCCGCACTGATCACAGGGTGGCGCTGTAGGTTGAGGTAGAGCAGGAGAGGGTTTTGACGAATCATCGGGGTTTGGACGAGGCAGCTTAATGCCTGGGTAATTAGGGTCGTTTTGCAAGCAAGGTGGTAGGTTCGACATGAAGTCAAACGAGGGTTCGACACACAGACCTTTGGAATAGGGATATTCACTTGACAAAAAACGTTCAACCTCTGAATCAGAGTCCTCGCTCACAGCGATAGGGTTAGGATTGACAGGGGGCTTCGGCTTGTCCCTTGCCATTCAAGATATTAGACGGGCAGTCTTTTTTCCTTTGGCATTCGCAGTAGGTTTGGCTTTAGGTTTCTTTCCCATGGGCTTAACATTCTCGACATTCTTAGTCACAGAGTGGGGTAGGTCGAGAGGTGAGTCGGGTAAGGGTTTAGGTAGTAGGATACTGTAAGGTACCGGGGGCACAGTCTTACCCTCGCTCACCATAGGTTTGTCAACCTATGGAGGATTTGAATCCTCAAAACAATTGCGAGCAAGGAAATCATTCCAACAGTCTCCGCGTAACCCCAAATGATAAACAACAATCATTTTAACCAGCCCGAAGTGAAAAAGGATGCTATCATCTTGGTTCTTTTTGTATCTCTTAGACATTTTAAACAGGCTTCTATGCAGGTAATAAGGCATATTAAGCTCATAGCCCATGAAAACCATAAGAAAACGAAGGTCGTGTAAGAAAACGAAACCATACCGACCCTTGCAGGTGATAAATTGTTTTATTACCATCAGAAAACCGTGCCAACGTTGCTTGAGCATGTTCGCGGGCAGACCTTTTTCACAGGAGCTAACCTTACACGACTGGAAGAGCAGTGTCCACGGGACCTCTTCCACTTTGCAATTTTTGGACCATCATTTTCCAGTGACAGGTAGACCCGTAGCTAAACTGAGAAATTGCTCGTCAATTTCCAATTGGACATCCCCGACCTTAGCTCAACAACCATCAAAGGTTAATGCGAATTGTCGAGCCACGCAGGGATTAAAACCATCAAACTTTTGTATGAACGGGAGCCATCCAAATTCCTGCAGGTCACTGTGAGCACTGTCGAACATCAACAGAGCCTGGCTACCATTAGGTTCAGCCCTTACGATTAGAGCCATAGTGCGGGCGCATGGTAAGGGTTCAGGTTGAAAACAACAACACACAGGAGTAAAGTCACTTGGGTTAACAGCTATGAACGATCAAAGGGGAAGCATTTATGTGCGCATGCGAAGGTGGTAGGATTATTCACCGCCATGCATAATAGTAATGGCATAGTACATCCTCTGTTCAATCAATCATAATACAGTTCAAACCATATTAATCGACCAACCCAAAAATCAAACGGTGGATAACATATCAATGCGCCATTGTATTATTTCAAACTACGACTGTTCAATATGAAATCAAACCCAAAGTAGAATATATGCCATCGTATAAGTGTGTAATCAAATGTTTTTTTAAAACATTGTGGCAATCGATAATTATAGAATTAACAAGCCAAGAGCCATAATAAGGATCACATCATATACATTAAGACAAAAATAAACCATGACCCCTATGTAATTCAACGACTAGGCAAGTCTCAAAAACATAAGTTTTCATGCTCAATGCCTTACCAGTTTAATCAAATTAAATTGCGCAATCAAAGTAAGAATTAGGCAAATAGGCATAGTTCGAAAATCCTTACAGCCACTTAATGATAAACCAAAGGTAAATGCCACTCAAAATATCAATAAAAGATCATGATAGTTCAGAGAATGATGGAGGAGTTTTCACACTTGCAGTCGTGAAAACTAAATGAAGACCAATTTGCAAGTGTCGCAAGAAATGAAAATATCGTTTATTTGCAAAATGAGACGACAATTTGAAGTTCAGAAGACATGGGTGTAGGCATCTTGTAGGGCAATAAAAAAAATTGTATTGGCTTCCAACACACATGTATATCTTGTAAGGTTTTCTTCATCCAGAGAACTTGAGTGCAACATTTTTCCGCTAAAATATATTCTTCTTCTTCTTTGGAGAAAGATAATGATGTTTGTTTCTTGCTCAACCATGATACCAGACACTCACCTATGTATAAAGTTGTTCCACTTGTAATTCTTCTATTTTCAATGCTACCTTCCCAATATGAACTTGTGTAAGTGACCAAACATAGATCATTCCATTTTGGATACCTTAATACAAAATATTCTATTGCCTTGAGATATTTGAATATTCTCTTTAGTGTCATAACATGTGTTTATTTTGGTGCTACTTGAAATCTTGCAAGCTGTCCAAATGATAGCATTAGATATGGTCTTGACACTATCACATAGAGTAAGCTACTAATCATTGATATGTAGAGTCTCTGATATGCATCTTTCAATTCAAACTCCTTGCTAAACTTGCAACTTGTCTGCATAGGAGTAATTACAGGTTTGCAGTATTCCATTCCAAATTTCTTTATAATTTCTCCTATATACTTACTCTGGGAGATGAAGATACCTTGATCACACTGACATATCTGTAATCCCAAAAAGAAAGTCAACTCACTGAGAAAAGACATTTATAACTCATTTTTCATGTCTTTGTCAAACCTCTGAATCATCCTATCATCATCGCTCCCAAATATAATATCATCTACATAAACTTCAACTATCGATATATTGTATCGATCCACTTTTTTGTAGAGATTTGTGTCTGCATTTCCCTTTCTGAATCCTTATTTCTGTAGATATCTGTCCAATCTTGAATACCGTTCTCTGTGGGACTACTTGCATCCATACAATTCTTTCTTTAGTCTGCAAATATAATATTCCTTTTCTGATAGTAGAAACCCTTCAGAATGTTCGATGTAGAATTCTTCTTCTAATTATTCATTTAGAAAGGTTGATTTTACACCCATCTAATATACCTTGATTATTTTAGAAAATGCATAGGCTAAGCTAAATATGATTGCTTCCATCCTGGAAAGTGGGGTAAAGGTCTCTTCAAAATCTATACCTTCAATTTAATAATATCCTTTGCATAGTAACCTTGCTTTGTTTCTGGTTACCTGTTCATCCTCATTTTGTTTGTTCCTGAAAACCCACTTTGTACCAATCATGTTCTTTCTCTTCAGTATTGGAACTAATTCCCATGTGTCATTATTATCTATATCTAATCCAATTCATCATCTGTATCCTTGATCCAATGTTCATTCTTGTTGGCCTCTTCAAACCTGTTTGGTTCAACTGTAGATAACAATGCTAGGTGTTGTTGTTTTGGTGAAAGTATTCTTCTTTGTGTTTCAACTCCTACATATTCATTCCCAATAATATGTTATGGTGGATGATTTTTATGTACTCATTGGCTAGGTTTCTTAGGAGGTATATTCTTCTCATCTTCCTCTTGATCTGCTTCCAACTGCTCTTCTTCTTCTTCTGTTTCTTCTTCTACTTCTTCTTCTTTTATATATTCCTTGTCATTCTACTATTTTGATTCTTTGCTTCCTTCTTTTCCCTTTCATACATATGTCTTGTCAATCATTACATTGATGCTTTCCATGATTTTTTTGAGTCTTGGAATGAAGTATTTATATTATTTTCTTTTTCTCGAATACCCAACTAATATGTTCATATCAACTCGGGAGTCAAATTTTCCAAGACTGCTATATTCTCTTTTGATATAACATTTGCTTCCAAATACTCTGAAATTCTTCACATTTTCTAGTATTCCTTTCCATAACTTGTAGGGACTCTTGCCACTATTACTTATGAGAATTCCTATGTTCATGATGTGAACTATTGTTTGTACTTCTTGTTCCCAAAAGATGTCACTCAACTTGGAATCTTTCAACATGGTTCTGGACATTTCTTGTATTGTTCTGTTCTTCCTTTTGACAACTACATTTTGTTGAGGTGTATTGACTACCGATAAATATCTCCTTAATCCATGTTCACCACATAAATCCATGAATTCCTTTGATGTGAACTCTCCTCCATTGTATGATCTTAAGCACTTGATTTTGAAATCCATCTCAGTTTCAACCATCTCTTTGTATATCTTGAAGTGTTTGAATGACTCTAAATTCTTCATGAGAAAAACAAATGCAGTTATTCTTGTGTATTCATCAACCCGTATAATAAATTATTATTCTCCATTTAATCCCATCATTCTCGTAGGTCCACATAGGTCAGTGTGTACGATCTCCAATGGTTTTGTAGTGGAGTACTCTTTTGATTTGAACTTGGTCATAGTTTGTTTTCCTTGTAGAAAATGATCACATAGAGTATTTGATGGCTTTGAGATCTCAAGAATTTCTGATCCAGGTGGATATCGATGGCCACCCACCTATTCCAACTAGCTCAAAATAGTCTTCTATCAATTTACTATTTTTAGCAGTTTTTCAGTTCCTAAAATTCTAGGGCTATTTTGAGGGCTTAAATGAAGTTTTTTCTAGACCAAGCACCTCAAATATATTCAAAGGATTTTATTTGTCCCCCAAAATGAATCTCCTCGAAAATACCTTTTCAACGAGTTATCGTGTGCCCAAAATGGAGATCGTATTCCAAAGTTATGCCCCCGAGAAGTTGATACACCAAACTACCCAAAACGGGGTCCACAAAACTGTTGACTTTTCATCTTCATGGGTTATGGTTTTTGGTTTTATTTATGTTAAAAATGACTTTAGAGACTCATTGTAATAATATTCTTGCAAATGTGAGTATCTTTCACATCTCTTCTCAGAGATAAGCTGCCACCATTCTAGAGAGTCTTTCACTATGCATTTATTCAGTTTTGTACATTTCGCTCATTAATAGAAATTGTGTATTACTGTATCTCTGTGTTTATGAATATATCTATGATAAATATATGTTATATTATTGGATGTATGATATATATATGTAAATTTATTTATTATATCACCACTCTCTTTTCATTCCGAAAATAATCTGTATCAGTGGTATCAGAGCAGGCTGCTCTTGATCGTTTTTCAGTGCATGTCCTTGAACGAGGTCCAAGTCTAGAAATTTGGGTATCGATCTTGTCTCTATTGAGGGAAATCACTCTCACAATACCAAGAAACCCTCCATGGTGGAAGAAAATAAAAACGAAGAAGTACAATATTCTATCAGTCTATTGCTTGAGCAATCTCTCATGTGATAGAGGGAGGAAATAATGGAGAATTTTTCCCACATCCTTCAACGACTATCGATAATAGCAGGCACGTCTTCATCAAGAGGCCACTTTGGAAGAACCTCTCCTTTCAAGGTACAATTCAATTTTGATATTCTTATATTTGAATGTCAAATATATGCGGATGCCCTAAAAAAATGGTTAAATCTGCTAGAAGGTTATTTCTCTTTTCACAATTTTTTCGACAGGGAAAAGATCACCTTCACACTCTTTAAGGCTCTCCCCCATGTCAAACATTGGTGGGAAAATTACTGGGAGAAAATTTCCACAGAGGAGTCTGGAATATATGGGGTCGAGCCCACTTGGGATTTTTTTTTTGGATCCAGTCAAGGAACAATATTACCCTAGTAACTATGATGACCAGTACATGAGATGGACCACACTACGTCAAGAGAGTGGCCAGGCAATGCCGAAGTTCACAAATATCTTCCATATCTTGTGCACCAAGATGGGTATCAAGGACTCTGAGTGAAATTTGGTTTTGAAATACCATGGGGCTCTACATAGATACATCCAAAATAAAATGGATTTTCTGGACATCTCATCACCGGGTGTTGCTTATCGATATGTTATTAAATTGAGAAGAAATTTAAGCACCAAAACAATCCAGAGTTCGGATCTGAAAATCAACAACAACAAAAGAATTAGGGTTTTGGACTAATCCAGGTCATTGGGTTAGGGTTTTCTATGACTCTGGATCCTATATGTATTTTTTATTGTAAACATTGTAACACAATGAATGAATATAGAATATGTTGGTTTTACCAGTTTGGGTTTCCAGGGGAAAAATCTCTGTGTAATGTTTTTATTTTCCATTGTATCTTTTCTGTTCTTTTCTGAATATCTATTTGCAGTAGATATTGTACAAGGTTAGAATTTACATTTGGTATGAGAGATTTATAGGCTTCAGGGGGATGCCTTTGTGATCAAGGGTTTGGCTTGAGACTGTGATAAGCCTTGTTATAGTGGGAGATCTGCGATATTGCTTTTTCAGGTGAAAAGAAATGGAAAGAAATTCAAAGATGGAGATGAAGAAGTTTAATGGGAAAAGTTTTGAGTTGTGGAAGCTCAAGATGGAAGATATGTTGGTGGAAAAATATTAGTGGATCATGGTAGATCCAGGTACTGAACCTACAGGAAATTCTATAGATGACTGGAAAAATTTGGATCGGAAGGAAAAGAGCACAATCCGACTGTGTCTCTTCGATTCAATATTATTGAATGTGTCAAGGGAAGATACAACCAAGGATTTATGGGAAAAGTTGGGGAATTTGTATCAATCTAAGTCCCTGGTAAATAAACTATTCATGAGAAAGAAGTTGTATAACCTAAGGATGAGAGATGGAGACTCGGTGGTAGAGAATTTGAACGCCTTCAATACTGTGGTAAGTTAGTTAGTATCTATTGAGATTAAAATTTCAAATGAATATAAATGTATCAATTTGTTGTGTTCTTTGCCAGACTTGTGGGATAGTCTTCATGTGGCCATAGGTAGTAATACAACTTCCTTGAAGCTTGAAGAAGTGGTCTCATCCTTGTTGTCAGAGGAGATGAGAGAAAATAATATGGAAGGACATAGCACATACACATTATTTGCAAGAGGACGTTCCCAGGAAAGAAATATAACTAATTTCTCAAGTGGGATATATAAGTCTAAGGGTAGATACAAATCTCCCAAAAATTTTGTAAGGGTATGCTGGAGATGTGGAAAAGAAGGGCACTATAAGAAGAAGTGTACATCCAAAGTTGAGAAAAGGAAGAGATCTAAAGAATCTTCTTCTACAGAAGAAAATACCTCCAAGGAAGAAGGAGGGGATGTGTACTTGGCCTCTTCAAGCACACATGTAGATCATGAGTCATGGTTGGTTGACTCTGGTGCATCCTTTCATATGAATCCCCACAGGGAGTGGTTATGTGAATATGAAAGGTATGATGGAGGTAATGTTTTCTTAGGGAATGATTCAAAAACTAGAATCATAGGAAGAGGAAGGGTCAAGTTGAGGCTCATAGATGGAATGATTAGAACACTGCCTGGTGTTTTTCACATCCTAGGTTTGGAAATAATTTGATTTCTGTAAGAAAAATGGACGATGCAGGGGTAAAAACAATATTTGAAAAGGAAACTTGCAGGATGGTTCAAGGAGAAATGGTGTTGCTGAGGGGATTTCAGTTTGGAACTTTGTATAAGATGAAAGGAAGCACTATTAGTGATGGGTGTAATAGTTCCAGTGTTCCTGATATTGGAGTTGAAGAAGAAAAAACTCCTACAGTCTCTGGAGAAAAGGTTATGCTATGGCATCAAAGACTGGGGCATATCAGAGAGAAGGGTCTTCGACTACTACACGATAAAGGTATGGTTGAAGGTATGTCTAAATGCTCTCTGGATTTTGATTTCTGTGAACATTGTCTATATGGGAAGTAGAATCAGGTAATATTCCCCTCTGGTGCAACGAGGGCAGAAGGAATTTTACAGCTAGTTCACAGTGATGTTTTTGGACCTGTGTCGGTTCCATCATTGGGAAAATCTATTTACTATGTCTCATTTATAGATGACTTCTCGAGTACGACTTGGATGTATTTACTCAGGAAGAAAATATGAAGTCTTTGAGATGTTTAAATATTTTAAGGCTCTTGTTGAGAATCAACCAGAGAAAATAATTAAGGTGTTGAGGATAGATAATGGCGGAGAGTTCCGCGGAAATGAATTTGAAGAATTTTGTAAGAAGTGCGGTATAGAAAGGCAAAAGACTACTCCATATACACCTCAACAGAATGGAGTTGCAGAAAGGATGAATAGGACGCTGATGGAAAAAGCAAGGTTCATGCTTAGTGGTGTTAGGTTAGGGAAAGAATTATGGGTAGAGGCAGTGGGTACTGCATGTTACCTGGTCAACAGATCACCCTCATCAGTGTTGGATGACAACACTCCACAAGAGGTATGGACTGGTAAGGAACCTTCTCTCACACATCTCAAGGTTTTTGGATGCAAGGCATATGTTCATGTTCCAAAGGAAAACATGAGTAAGATGGATAAGGAGTCTGGAAAGTGTATCTTTATTGGATATAAAGATGGTATCAATGGTTATAATATTTGGAACCCATAAACTAAGAAGGTAGTGTATAGCCGATATGTGGTATTTAGATAAATGAAGGATGTTGTTAAACAATAAGCCCTACCAAGTAAGGAATAACCATAGAAGATAGAGTTTGATTTAAATGATGATGAATTAGACTCTACAAAAGAACATGAATAAGAAGAAGAATATCCTCATACTCCAGTATTGAGGAGATCAGATCGAGAAAGAAGGATACTGGAAAGGTATAGTCAATCTGATTTTCATTCAAATTTTGATTTGTCTATTACTGATGATGATCCTAGAACTGTCAGGGAGGCAGTGGATTCAGAGGATGGAAATCTATGGAAAAGGGACATGGATGAAGAAATGGCACCTTTGGATAAGAATGAAGCTTGGGATCTAGTGGAGTTGCCAACTGGAAGAAAGCCCATTGGCAGCAAATGGGTATTTAAAAAGAAGTTGAATGCAGAAGGAAAAGTGGAGAAATACAAAGCTTGGTTAGTAGAAAAGAGTTATTCCCAAGTTGAGGGAATTGATTTTGGTGAGATTTTTTCTCCTGTTGCCAAGTTAACCTCCATAGTATTTATTTTATCCGTCGTTGTTGCATTTGATTTTGAAATAGAACAAATGGATGTGAAGACATAATTCCTGCATGGGGATCTAGAAGAAGAAATCTATATGAAGCAACCAGAAGGTTATGTTGTGAAGGGAAAGAAGGAGCTGGTATGCAAGCTGAAAAAGTCCATGTATGGTTTAAAACAATCACCAAGAATGTGGTATCAAAAATTTGATACTTATATGTTGGGACTTGGCTTCACAAGAAGCAAAGAAGATCATTGTGTGTATTTTAAATTAATTGGTGATCATTTGATTTATTTGGTCTTATATGTGGATGCCATGTTGTTGATAGGAAACAACAAGGAGATTATCCAGGATGTGAAAACTCAGTTGTCCTCTAAATTTGACATGAAGGATCTCGGTGCTTCAAATTTAATTTTGGGAATGGAAATCAAAAGAGATCAGAAAAGGAGGAAGCTCTGGTTAAATCAGAGAAAATATGTCGAGACAATATTGCAGAGGTTTAATATGTAGGAATGTAAATCGGTCAAGGTTCCTATTCCTGTTGGTGTAAAGTTATCTGCAGATCAGTTTCCCAAGACACATGAAGAAGAGGAGGACATGTCTCATGTTCCATATGCGAGTGTAGTTGGAATTTTGATGTATGCAATGGTTTTTACTAGACCAGACATTGCACATGCAGTGGGAGTTTTGAGCAGGTATATGTCAAAACCAGGGAAGGAGCATTGGACAACAATAAAAAGTGTTTTCAGGTATTTGCGTGGCACTTCTAGATATGGATTGTGCTACGAAGGAAGACCAGGATTGGACAGAGTGGTGGATATACATGGCTTTGTGGATGCAAACTGGGCTAGAGATTTGGATCATAGGAGATCTGCAAGCGGGTATGTGTTTAACCTGTTTGGAGGAGCAATAAGTTGGATGAGCAAAAGATAGGCTATAGTGGCACTTTCAACTACAAAAGCTAAATACATGGAAGCCACTCATGCAAGTAAGGAAGAAGTATGGTTACAAATATTGTGTTCAGGTATTGGGTTGGTACAACAAGCTGTAAGGATAGAGTGTGATAGTCAGAGTGCAATTTTTCTGGCGAAGAACCCTGGTTATCATTCAAAGACAAAGCACATTGATGTTCAATATCACTTTTTGAGAGACATGATTGAAGAAAATAAAGTATCACTGATGAAGGTGGACATTTTGAAGAATGTTGCAGAATCATTAACAAAATCTGTGATCATTGAGAAGTTCTCTTGGTGTAGAGGATCCATGGGCATTGCTGACTATGCAACCTTGTAACCCCATGTATGCAAAGAAAAAAATAAGTGGGAGAATGTTGGGTATGTGTTATATTATTTGCACGAGTAGTAGTATGAAATGAGCATGTAGAGGGGTTAGAGGGGGGGTGTAGGGGGGTGGAGCCCCCCGTGCGGGGGTTCAGGGGCAACGCCCCTGAAAAAACAATTCTGCATCAGGACCACATTATATTTAGGTGGTTTTTCGGCACGTGGTTTCTTTGCCGATGGTTTTCTATTTTCGATTAAGGAATTAGGGTTTTGGACTAATCCAGGTCATTGGGTTAGGGTTTTGGATACCGCTAGCTCCTATATGTATTTTGTATTGTAAACATTGTAACACAATGAATGCATATAGAATATGCTGGTTTTCCCATTTTGGGTTTCTAGGGAAAAAATCTCTGTGCAATCTTTGTATTTTCCATTTTATCTTTTCTGTTCTTTTCTGAATATCTATTTGTAGTAGATATTCTACAAGGTCAGAATTTATGGACCAAACTGTCACTGCCACTGATATTGTCTCCGCCTCTAATAATCAAACTATAATCAACTTGTCACAATTAAATCAACCTGTAACATGTCACTTTCACATCAACCTATAACCAATCACTATCCCTGTCACTATATATATCAACCAAATCTACTCATATATACCATATCAACATCAAGTATCCAAACCATGTACCACAGTGTACCTCAAGCATGGATCATACCATATACCATAAGATATCCTCAAATATATGCCAATATCATAAATATGTGCCTCTAGAAATGAACCATAATGACCATATACAATGTACCAAGGATATATCTCAAGCATGTAGCAATGATAGGACCTCAACCATATGCAACCATAAACCAAAAGGGCCTCCAAGACACGCCTCAAACATGTTCCATACCATCCATGATACAAGTCTCAACCAAACATATACAAAAAATACCTTTACTCGTGAAGAATATCTAAAGAATGTCATCACAGACCAAGAAACTAACCTGTGCAGATCATCTTCAATAAACAAGAGTTGGTATCTTCTTCAAGGGATTTTCACAGAGCCGCTACCTTACCTCACTGTAACTCACAGATGTATGTGCCTTCCTTCATTGAAACTAGCAGATGCCCATGCCTTACTTCACAACAACTCATATATGACCTCATAAAATTATCTTCTCTTTGACTTCCCTTCACTACCTCATACTGTACTTCTCTAGACTTCGCTATCTCAAATACACCACAAAAATATTTTCCAAATACACTTGAAATATAGATAATCATTAAACTTGTGTGTGTATTTTGTGAAGGAATTATTGTGGTTTATTTATATTTTTTCAACCTAAATTATTCACTTAATTTAGGGGTTTCTTGTTACAACAACTTTACCCTTTGAACAAAATTTGTAACTGTTTCGGGGCTCCATAACCAATATTCAAGGCTTCCATCTTCATGACCTCATAAATCCTCAACTGTGAGGAACCACGTGGTGTACCACCTATCACCAGAAATGGCACGATAAGGACTATCCATCTATGTCTGTGTTATCTAAATTCACATTTTCCTTCATTCCCTTATTCATCAAACAAATTTGGGATTCATGACCACACCTATGGGTTTATGGTAGACTTATTCAAAGTGTCTTCCCATGAGGACCATGCTTAGAGTTACACCATAAGGGGACCACTTTAGAGACTTCTACAAATACACCCATCACGTCTGTTGACTTCAATGAAAACCACTTCTTGTTGAAATAATGAGAACCATTGTCCAACAATATCCCCCTTTCACATTGATGGAAACATTGATGGCATGGTAACACTCATGCGCCCCTTGTGACCATCGCTCCTCCTATCTCCATGCATCCGTTCTTTCTATCCATTTCCATGCATATGTTATTTTCCCCCCTTTGAAATCAATGGCGTAGGGTAGTTCTCCTTGGGGCTTCTCCCCCCATCTACAAGCCTATTCTTTCTCTTCATGGTGCTTCCTTGTGTAATATATGATGTATGTGAAAAGAACTCAAAATATTATTTACTTAGATTCTTCACATCTTATGCTTCTCTCCCCTTGTCTTCATGTGCATGATTGTCATGTGAATTATTGTGGGGAAGAAACTACTCCAAGTTTCTGTTGAATATACTCAAATATTTCCCTTGGAAGAGGTTTGGTGAATACATTTGCAATATGCTATTTTTTCCCAATGTACTTTAGCTTTATGTTCTTCTCTGTAACCTATTCCCATAGAAAATGAAACTTGATTGGAATGTGCTTCATCTTGGAATGCATTACTAGATTCTTGAAGATACTAATAACAATGGTGTTATCACAGAGTATCATAATAGGCTCATCACATTCCACCTATATATCCTACAAGTTTTTCTTCATCTAGATAACTTGAGTGCAACATGCTTCTGCTGCAATATATTCTTCTTTTGTTGTGGACAAAGATATTGATGATTTTTTCTTGCTCAACCATGATACCAAACAATCACTTAAGTAGAAAGTTTCTCCACTTGTACTTCTTCTATCGTCAATGCTACCTACCCAATTTACATTTGTGTAGGTGACCAAAGATAGATCATTCCATTTTGGATACCATAATCCAAAATATTTTTTCCTTGAGATATCTGAATATTCTCTTTATTTCCATAACATGTGTTTCTTTCGGTGATGCTTGAAATATTTCAACCTGTCCAACTGCTTGCATCACATATGATATTGACGTTGTCACATAGAGTAAGTTTCCAATCATTTGTCTGTAGAATATCTGATCTGCATCCTTTGATTCATGTTCCTTTCTCAACTTGAAATTGGTCTGCATATGATTACTTACAGGTTTGCAGTGTTCCATTCCAAATTTATTTAGCATTTCTCTTATGTACTTAGTTTGGGAGATCAAAATACCTTGATCATGCTAACATATTTGTAATCAAAAAAAGAAATTCAACTCACCGATGAAAGAGATTTCGAACTCATTCTTCATGTCTTTGGAAAACCTCTAGCTCATCCTATCATCATCGCTCCTAAAGATAATATCATCTACATAAAATTCAATTATAAATATATTGTCTCGATCACTTTTATGTAGAGATTGTTGTATCCATTTCCCTTCCTGAATCCTTGTTTCTGTAGATACCTGTCCAATATTGAATACCATGATCTAGGAGCTTGCTTGAGTCCATACAATGATTTATTCAGTCTGCAAACATAACATTCATTTTCTGATAGTAGAAACCCTTTAGGTTGTTCAATGTAGAGTTATTCTTCTAATTCTCCATTTAGAAAGGTTGATTTTACATCCATCTGATATACCTTAATTATTTGATAAAATGCGTAGGATAAGATCAATCTGATTGCTTCCATCCTAGAAACTAGGGAAAAGGTCTCTTCAAAATATATACCTTCAATTTGAGAATATCCTTTGCATACTAACCTTTCTTTGTTTCTCCTTACCTATCCATCTTCATTCAGTTTTTTCCTGAAGACCCACTTTGTACCAATCACGTTCTTGTTCTTCGGTCTTGGAACCAGATACCATGTGTCATTCTTCCCTATCTGATCCAATTCATCATCCATAGCCTTTATCCAATGTTTATCTTTGTTGGCCTCTTCAAAAATGCTTGGTTCAAATGTAGATAGCAGTTCTAGGTGTTGTTGTTCTAGTGAAATTATTCTTCTCCGAGTTTCAATCCCTGCATCTTTATTCCCAATAATATGTTCTGGTGGATGATTTTTTTGTACTAGTTGGCTAGGTGTCTTAGGAGATATTTGTTGCTCATCTTCCTCTTATTTTTCTTCTGGATGGTCTTCTTCTTCTGTTTCTCCTTCTACTTCTTCTTCTTTTAGATCTTCCACATCATTATGCTCTTCTTAGTCTTTTCTTCATTCTTTTCCATTTTGTACATTTGTCTTGTAAATCGTTACATTGATGCTTTCCACAATTTTTTTGAGTCATGGACTGAAGAATTTGTATGCTTTTCTTTTTCTTGAATTCCCAACTAATATTCCCTTATCAACTCTGGAGTCAAAATTTTCAAGCATGCCATCTTCTCTTTTGATATATCATTTTCTTCCAAATACTCTGAAATGCTTCACATTTTCTGATATTCCTTTCCATAACTCATAGGGAGTCTTATCATTGTTTCTTCTGAGCATTCCTCTGTTCAATATGTAAACTGATGTATGTACATTTTTTTCCCAAAATATGTCACTCAACTTGGAATATTTCAACATGGTTTCGACCATTTCCTATATTGTTTTGTTCTTCCTTTTGAAAAATCCATTTTGTTGAGGTGTCCTGGCTATCGAGAACTGTCTCTTTATTCCGTGTTTTCCACAAAAATCCATGAATTCCTTTGATGTGAACTCTCCTCCATTTTCTGATATTAAGCACTTGATTTTCAAATCCATCTTCGTTTCAACCATCTCTTTATATATATTGAAGTGTTCAAATTTCTTTGACTTCTTCCTAAGAAATAAAACTGTAGCCATTATTTTGTAGTCATCAACTAGTAGCCTAAAGTATTGTTCTCCATTTAATCCCTTCGTTCTTATAGGTCCACATAGATCAATGTATATGATCTCTAATGATTTTGTAGTGGAGTACTCTTTTGATTTGAACTTGGTCCTAGTTTGTTTTCCTTGTAGACAATGTTCACATAGATTATTTGTTGGCTTTGATATCTCAAGCATTTCTTTCACTGCTTCCTTTATATTGATTTTGACAAGGTTATCAAATTTTATGTGACCCATCCTTATGTTCCAGAGCCAACTTTCATTTTCTTTTCTTAAGAAATTTTTTTCCTTTCCAATCTCATTTAAGAAATACATGTTATTCATAGTTCTTCTATCTGTAGCCACCAATTTACCTGATCCTTCTTTCCTTATCTCACATTTTTCTGAGTCAAACAAAAGTTTGTTTCCTTGACCACACATTTGACTTACACTCAGAATATTGTGCTTCATATCTTTGACCACTAGAACATTTCCTACCTTGGCATCTTTGCTTCGAAGCGTAAATGTGCCTCTACCTATTATTTTGGCCGAGGTATCATTTCCAAATGAAACTGATCGATCTATTTCCTTTTTCAGGGTCAAAATCCTATTCTTGTCACCTATCATATGCTTCAAACAACTCTTGTCAACATACCATCCGCTTTTCTTATGTTGCGCTTGTAGAGCAAGCGAGTATTCTCCAATGTTGAATTGATTCTTCTTTCTTCTCCACATCCTTTGTGGTTCTTGTTTATGATTGTTTATATTATTCTTTGGTTCCTTTGGAGGAAGAATGGGTCTACAATCTTTCGCCATGTGTCCAAAATTGTTGCACTTGTAGCACTCTATTTCATTACTCAGTGAACCAAAATTGTTGTGATTTATGTTTTGTTCTTCATGTGACTTTTTGAGATAATTGTTGTTTGAATAGCCTTCAAACTTCATAGTTTCCTCTATTATTGGCATAGGCTCTATGGTTTTCATCTTTGTGACCAAAATTGTTATAAGAATAACATAAACCAAGAAAAATAGTTTGATACCTAGATTTAGGGTATCTTCTGAATGGTGTTGCTCTTCTGAAGCCTTCTTCTTCTTGATACGTTGTTGATTGTTGGTTCTTTGTTTTGAATATTCTAGGTGGTTTAGTTCCTCTATATTTTTCTTCTTGAGTACCTCTAACTATTTCTACATAGGTTATTTTTTCTGCTTCTCGTTTTGTTGTGTTGGAGCTTGAACATTTTTTAGTCTACATCTAGTTGTATCCTAGCCTGAACCTATCATAGTATGGCCTTTGACTGTTGATGAATTGATCCAATATTTTGGTGCTATTCCACTGCATATATTTCTTTTGAATATCCTTTCTTAAGGTGACTATTTCTTCTTCCAATATTTCAATCATCTTCTCCTGATCTTCTAATTGATTTCTTAGTGTTTCTTCAATATTTCTATCTTCTTCTACCTGGATTTTTAACTTCGTTATTATTTTCTCGATTTCTTCTGAGTTGGAATTTTGAGATCCTTCTTTATTCTTTAACTCTTCCTTGAGTGACTTGATTTTATTTATTTCTTTCCCTAGTTCTTCTAAGGCACTAATTAATTCTTCTATGATATTGACTTCGCTTTCTTCTTCAGAAGCATCATCTTATACTTCCATGAAGAGTAATCTTTCTAAATCATTGTCCCTATCATCATCATTGTCTGATGAAAAGTTGTCTTCCTTTGAGTGGAATCTTTTTTTGAATAATTTCTTTTTTTTCTTTCTCTTTTCTCCGTTTTTATTTTTCTTCTTAGGATCTTCTTCTTCATCGATACCTTTATTCTTAGCATAAGGACATTTAGAAGAAAAATGAAAAATACCATCACAATTAAAGAATTTCAATGGAAGCATACCTATGTATTTTTCAGTTCCTCTTTTTAACTTCCTTACAAAGTTTTCCATTTCATTTTCCTTTGAATCATCGCTGCAACTGCAATCTGGTTTTGAATTTTTCTTGTTTTGCTTATTTGTCTTCTTGGATTCTTTGAACGCTGCTTCCTTCATGAATGGGTTCTCTTGTTCTATCCTCATTTCATAAGCTGTGAATATTCCATGTTGCTTGTCCATGCTCAAAATTTAAATATCTTTTCTTTCTTCCAGGGATGATATCTTAGGATCAAATCTCATAGGTAGAGATCTTAGAACCTTTTGAATGACCACTGATTCATCAACGTATTCTCCCACTCCTCTAATAGTGTTCACTATTTCGTCAAATCGTATAAAGTAGGCTACAATGCATTCATCTTCCTTCATCTTCGTTTGCTCAAACTTATCTATAAGGGTTTGAAACTTAACTTCCTTGAATTTCATATCTCCTTCGTAAATATTTTGAAGTTTATCCCAAAGATTCTTTGCAGTCTTTTTATGCATAACTTTGAAAAATACTTAATCGTACAGACTACTCAGAATGGTGCCTTTATCCTTTGAATTTTTTTTTGGATTACTGAGAGGGGGGATGAATCATAAATGAACAATCTTAGTACTTTTAACCACATCATATTCTTCAACAATAATCAATAGTTTAACATTAAAATTCATAAACAACATCACATCAAAATAGATACATAGTACACCCAAATTTACGTGGAAACCCAAATGGGAGAAAACTATGAAATGCTTCTCTTATATAAAAAAAAAAAATACATTCATTGGAAGCACCAACTTTCGATTCTCCAACTACAACTAGAAGGAGGCTCCAACCCATTCTTCTCAGGCTCCAACCTGAAGGAAGCTACAAATTCCTGAATTCTCTGGTTCCAACCAAAAGGAGGCTACAACTCCCTGATTTATTTAGTTCCAACCAGAAGGTGGCTACAATCACCTATCCTTTCCCCGTCCAACCGCCTTGTAACATACATGTATACCAACTGTCGTTAACACAAAAATCTGCCACTGCCACTGCCACTCTGTCTCTGTCACTATCATTGTGTCATCAACATGTATATTCTCCTCATCCAACTAACACCTGTACCATACCATGCACCAATTGTATACCAACATACATACGATCTCATGCATAAATCATGAACCAAAGATACATCAATACAAAATACCAAATCATGAACTAAAGCACCAACATCCATGTGTAACCTATACCATATACCATACCATCAACCATATGCATATCTATAACATAAAATCAATGAAGTATCTCAAAGAACCAATGCATGCTCCTCATGCATATGAAACCATAAAAGATGAATATGCCTCAACCATATACAATCAACTCAAAGTTAAGCACTATAAGAACCATGCCATATGTTGAACCATATATAAGAGTCCTCCTCACTCAGCCAAGAAACCAAGATATACCATATCCAAATACCAAACCAACCATACCAAGTATGAATCCATCATACACCATATCATGACAAGAAGTAAACATCAAAACAAGTATAAAACCATACAAGTACCTTTGAAGCTGACCTGAAATAATAAGATAATGATCTTTAACCTTCCTTTCAGACTCTAGGGACATGGTACCAACATCTACTCAAAATTTCATGAGCTTTTCACATGTACGCGACTTTCTCTTCTACAGATCACGTACATACTCCCTTTTCTTCACTGCAGCCCACATACATACACTCCCTTACTGAACTGCAACTCATGTATACCTCAGAAATTAGCGTTTGTTGTAACTCCAAGGTTTTTTCCATCAAACCTTCTTTTCTACCTCATAAAATGACACTACAACCTTAGTAAAAGATCACTAGATCATAAGAAAGATAAGCAATGAATAAGTGTGTGAATATATTTGTGAATGACTCCTTGAGGTGTTTATATACTTTTTCTAGGTACCTCCTCTCCTTACATTAGAGCTTCTAGATTTTTCTTGTTACAACAACTTTACCCTTTCATTAAGGACTTGTAACCAACTAGGGGCTTCTTGACCACTTCTTCGGGGCTTACAACTTCACAAAGTCATATCTCCCTAATCATGAGGAACTACATGGTGTTCCACATATCATCAAAAAAGACACGATGAGTACTATCCATCTATGAGTGTCTTTCCTGCATTTACTTTTTCCATCATGTCCATATTTCTCATTCAACTTAGGGTACCAAAACCACACTGTCGGAGCTTCTTCAAGGGTTGGCATCAATGAAAACCAAATTATCAACATTTTTTTTGCTGGGTTTCTTTCCATCTTTTTTAGATGTGGGAGCGACTAGCACTGCATATCTATCTACTACTTACTACCGAACATCAAGTCCTTGTGTCTGTAAAAATGTTTACATCCTTTTATTCCAAAAGGCATAGATTTTTCCATCAAACCTTGGTGCTCCAATATTAGTGTATTCCATGATCTCCTTCCAATGGTTAAACGGTTTCTTGAAGGACCTGCTATGATACTAATTGTTGAAATATTGAGAGGGGGGGGAGGGGGGGATTAGTATGAGGACTTTGATATCACTTTTAACCATAATATGTAACCATTAATTTCATCACCATTATATCATCAATATATCATGAGAAATATAAATCAATAGAGCATAATAGACATCCATAGAAACACAATACTCTATAATTTACATAGAAACCCAAATGGGAGAAAACCACATAATTATTTTCTTATATATCATAAGAATGCATTCATTGGAAGCACCAACTTCCCAATTCTCTAGCTGCAAATGGAAGGAGGATACAACCCCCTATTTACATGCTCCAACATGAAGGAAGACACAACTCCCTAAATTCTCTAGATCTAACCAGAAGGAGGCTGCAACCCCCTGATTCTTAGGCTCCGACTTGAAGGAAGCTCCAACTCCCTGTGTTCTTCGGCACCAACCAGAAGGAGGATACAAACCCCTTTCCTTGCCTGGTCGTGCAACCCTGAAATATAAGTGTAGAAAAAACTATCACTACAACTGATACTGTCACTGCCTATAATAATCAAAATGTGATCAACATGTCACTGTCACATCAACCTGTAGCTTGTCACTATCACATCAAACTGTAACATGACACTATCCCTGTGACTATATATATTAATTGTATCTACTCATATAGACCATATCAACATCAAGTATCCAAGCCATGTACCACAATGTACCTCAAGCATGCATCATACCATATACCATAATATATGCCTCAAACACATGCCAATATCATAAAGATGTTCCTCTAGAAATAAACTATAACAACCATATACAATGTACCAAGGATATGTCTAAAGCATGTATCAATGATAGAAAAACATGGACCTCAACCATATGCAACCATAAAATAAAAGGGCCTCCAAGACATGCCTCAAGCATGTGCCATACCATCCATGATACAAGCCTCAACCAAACATATAGATGACATACCTTTACTCATGAAGAATATATGGAGCATATCATCATAGACCAACAAACCAACGTATGCAGATCATCTTCAACAAACAAGAGTTGGTATCTTATTCAAGGGATTTTCACAGATCCATGACTTTTCCTCATTGTAACTTGCAGATGTTCGCGCCTTCCTTCACTGACCCTCGCATATGTCTGTTCCTTTCTTCACTGACCCTCGTAGATGTCTGTGTCTTTCTTCACTGTAAATCATGGATGATATCAGAAAGTTAGCTTCTCTTTGACTTCCCTTTGCTACCTCAAACTATACTTCTTCAAACTTCACTATCTCAGATATACCACAAAAAGATTTGCCAAAAACACTTGAAAGATAGATAATCGTTGAACTTGTGTGTGTATTTTGTGAAGGACTTCTTGTGGTATATTAATACTTTTTCAACGTAAATTATTCCCTTACTTTAGGGGTTTATTGTTACAACCAGTTTACCCTTTGACCAATACTTGTAACTCTTTAGGGGCTCCATAACCAATCTTTGAGGCTTCCATATTCATGACCTCATAACTCCTCAACCACGAGGAACCACGCAACATACCACCTATCACCCGAAACGACATGAAAAGGAATATCCATATATGAATATGTTATCTACATTCACACTATCCTTCATGGACTTATTCCTCAAACAACTTCAGGCTTCACGACCACATCTATGGGTTTTTGGTAGACTTCTTCAAAGCCTCTTCCCATGAGGGCCTTGCTTAGAGATATTCCATAAGGGGAAAACTTTGGAGAATTCTCCAAATAGATCCATCACATCTGTTGACATCAATGAAAAACATTGTGTGTTGACATCAATGACAACCATTGTCCAAAAACATCATCCTGGCCGTCGGTTGGAGAATGAATTCATCAAAGTATTTCAAAACTAGGTTGCAACGAGAATCCAATGGGAGAAGCTACAAAACAACGATGATCATTGATATATCGGGGTGTTTACATGAGTGATATAGACCATTGGATGCAATGGGGTTGTCAGAGTCCGATAGTCGAAGTAGCCTCAGATGTCGATGTGGAGGAACTTTGACGAGGAGACTTCGAGAAGAGATCTGGATTGTATATCGATGAATTGTCTAGAAGTAATCTCAATTGTTCGTCGGAGGAGGGATGTTTGAGGCCTGGAGAGAGGAGGTGAGAAATGACTCCGATGGGGAGACTTTGAGATGAGATATGGATCGTATATTGATGAATAGATGAGAAATAATCTCAATGGTTATTCGTCAAAGGGATGTCATAGGCCTAGAGAGAGGAAGTGAGAAATGACTTTGACGGGGGGACTCTGAGAAAATATTCGAGATGTATATCGATGGGCAGGTGATATGTGATCTCAGTCGTAGATGTTTGTGGGTCCCATATGAATACCTAGTGCAAAAAGGAGAAGGGTGGGAAGGTTAAACATCTTGCAATTAGAGACTCTGGAGTAATTAGATCCATTTATCTCCAACTCTGTGAGTTGTTAGATTCTTTAGAGTATGAATGATCAGAGCATGTTTGTCAGATTGGAATATGACTCTGATGGAGAAGAACTATGTGTTGGATTACTGAGAGGGGGGTGAATCAGTAATAGAGAAATTAAAATCTTTTTTAAACCAAATAATCCAAGTGTTATATCAATGTAGAATTATCATCCAATACTGAGCAATGAACAAATGATCAATCATACACATACAAAGTACACTAGTGTTTTATGTGGAAACCTAAAGAGGGAGAAAACCATAGAATGATTTTTCTTATATGTCTTGAAGAATTTCATTCATGGGAAGAACCAACTTCCTTTGTTTTCCAGCTGCAACTGGAAGGAGGTTCCAACCCCCTAGTTTCTTAGGCTACAACTTGAGGGAAGCTCCAACTGCCCAATTCTCTAGCTACAACCATAAGGAGGCTACAACCCCCTATGTTCTATGGCTACAAATGGAAGGTGGCTACAACCACCTATCTTTGCCCCGTCCAACCTCCCTGAAGTAGAAGCAGAATGATGGAACTAATGTCACACTATCACTGTGAGATATACCACTATAAACATATACCAATAAACCTGAACCATTCATCAACCATGCATCAACCTGTACCTCAACCTGTAATCAACCTGTACCATAAACAAGTGCATCAACCATGCACCAACCTGTACCAAACAACCTGTACCATAAAAAGTGAAACTAAACATGTAACAAGTATGTACCAATCATGTGTCAACTAATTATCAAATATGACTCATCAATATGTACCAACATCATCAACTATACACCTCATGTATGTGCCAACTCATCAACTACTTGTCTCAAC
>JZKD02S1959857.1:458505-472417 GCA_000966675.3 Picea glauca | reverse complement strand
GGAGACTAGGAGGTATAATTACAACTAATGGCCTAAAGACGACATAAATAAAATAAAATTACTAATATAATATGCCCCAATTAAGGGGTAATGAGCCAATATTAGGGCTTAACATCCTTTATTTGACTTTCCAGTCAGTGAAATGTCAATCACTCACCATGTGCCCTCTGCATCCAACGTTCCACAACATACCTCGATCCAAAGGTCCAGATCAATTCTCGGGATTTTTCATATCACAAGTTCCCACACCATGTTCCGTTGACTCTCCAATGTGTAGGTCAATGAAATTATAGTCGCTTGCCACGTGTCCTTCTTGAAGATGGATGGTCCTCCTACTTTCGTAATTTTGTAGGCTCGCTTCATCTTACACGTAAAGACTGTGCTCCTTCTTATGGATCCAACAACGGTCGGTCTTCGGGCTCAGATCTGACACCTGAGATCTATTTTCTTCTACTGTGCGCTCCTCCTATCTCAATTCAGATCTGACGATCATCGGGGATTCTGAATGAGATCCAACGATCACTATTGCTCTTCCCTGTTGATCTTGCTATTGTCATGCCATTATCACTGCGCTATTGATCGTGCTAATCTTCGTCATCAATGACATCACCATCAATGAAAAACACGCATACTCTGCCTCTGTTTGAAAACATGCCAATAATCTCCCCCTTTTGGCATTGATGGCAACCCCTTGAAAAACATGCAACTATACCATTGTATCATCCTTGAAATTACTACCACTGTAGCATCCTTGAAATTACTACCACTGTAGCATCCTTGAAATTACCACACTTTCTCCCCCCTTTGACATCAATGTCAAAAAAGAAACACGTTCCCCCTGAGATGTTGCGATACATACTCCCCCTTTCAACTATGAGCAGATTAGAAATACAACAAATATTCAATAAGTACTCCCCCTGACCAGGTGAACAGATTAGATGAAAGAAGTTATAATCCCCAACTTTTGACGAAGATATCCAAAAGGGGTCGTTTCTAATGGTTTAGTAAAGATATTAGCTATCTGTTCTATGGAAGGAATATAATTTAGCTGAACGACTCTGTTTGTAACTTGTTCTCTGAGAAAATGGTATTTTATTGGGATATGCTTAGTCTTGGAGTGAAGAACAGGATTCTTGGAGACACTAATGGCATTGGTGTTATCACAGTGAATTGTAATGAATTATCACAGACCATAATTCATTGTTCCCTTCAAGTATTTGAATATCCTTGTGACAACTACCAAGTGACTTTGTTTAGGAGCTGACTGATAACAACCTACCATTCCAACAACTTGCATTATATCAGGACAGGATGTTGTGATGTACATAAGACTACCTATGATTGATTGGTATGTCCTTTGATCAACATTGGGTGAAATGTCATCTTTACTGAGCTTGCAACCAACCACCATAGGTGTACTAATAGGAGAAGAATATTCCATCTGAAATTTATTCAACATCTCTTTCAAATATTTTTCTTGAGAGATTAAAATTCCTGCAGAACTTTGTTTTACTTGTAAGCCAAGAAAATATGACAAATCTCCTATCATGGACATATCAAACTCTGTTTTCATAGATTTATCAAACCACTAAAGATAGGAATCATTATTACAACCAAAAATAATGTCATCTACATAAATCAAAACAACTAGTAAATCATCACCTTTAATTTTTATGTAGAGATTGCTATCAACAATACATTTCTTGAATCCTTTGTCTTGTAAAAATTTGTCCAGTCTATAATACCAAGCTTGTGGTGCTTGTTTCAGTCCATATAAATCCTTCTTCATCTTGCAGACATAATCAGGGTTATCTGTCAATGAGAATCCTTCAGGTTGCTCCATATATACTTCTTCCTCTAGATCTCCATTAAGAAATGTTGATTTAACATCCAACTGATACACTTTAAAGTTCTTATGACATGAATATGCAAGAAACATTCTGATGGATTCCAATCTTTCCACTGGTGAAAAAGTTTCATCAAAGTCCTGAAATTCAACTTGTGCATACCCTTTATAGACCAATCTGGCTTTATTTCTAAGAACTTGTCCTTTTTCATTCATTTTATTTTTGAACACCCACTTGGAACCTATTACATTCTTGTCTTAAGGTCTAGGAACAAGCTCCCAAGTATTGTTCTTCTCAATCTGATCAAGCTCTTCATTCATAGCTCTAATCCAATCATCATGTTGGCTGGCTTCATCAAAAAATTTAGGTTCAGTCATAGATAAAAAGGCAACATGAGATTGTTCTGA
The DNA here is from genome assembly GCA_000966675.3 of Picea glauca. Lineage (NCBI taxonomy): Eukaryota > Viridiplantae > Streptophyta > Pinopsida > Pinales > Pinaceae > Picea > Picea glauca. The sequence goes on along the minus strand of JZKD02S1959857.1, from coordinate 470,163 downwards.
GTCTTTAATCAATTTCCTTCTTGTCTGAACTCCTTTATTTATATCTCCAATTATCTAATTTTCAGGATAATTCTTTCTAACAGCTTTGAGAGGTGAGTTTGTTTCTTTCTGTTGATTTATGTCAGCTTGACTATTTGTATCTTCATCTGGTTCATATTCTTCTCTTTTTGATCCTTGGACCTGTTCATCTTAATTTTCAATTATATCTTTTGTGCTTGGTTCAACACTACTTACATTTCCTATCGGGACTTCTTCATCAACTTTTATATCAATACAATCAACCAATTTGTGTAGCCTCTTATTGTAGCATCTGTAGCCTTTACTGTTTGCAGCATAACCTAAGAATATACCTTCATCAACCCTATCATCATATTTGCCAATATTTCATCATTATTCTTGATATAACATTTACTCCCAAAGACTTTAAAATGCTTGATTGAGGCGGGTCTTCCAAACCATAGTTCATAAGGAGTCTTGTCACTGTGTGGTCTGAGATGAGATTTGTTAAGCATGTGAACAACTGTATGAATTGATTCCACCCAATATGTCTAAGGTATGTTCCTTTCATTCATCATTGATCTTGCCATTTGTTGTACTGATCTATTCTGCCTCTCAACAACTCCATTTTGCTGTGGAGTCCTTGGAATTGTGTACTCTCTTTTGATTCCATGTTTATCACATAACTCTTTGAAGTTCCATGAGATAAACTTTCCTCTTCTATTAGACCTTAATGATTTCAATATTTTTATGTTTGATTCTCAGTTAGAGCCTTAAACACTTTGAATTTTTCAAATGCTTAAGATTTTTCCTTCAAAAAAGCAACCCATGTTAGTCTAGAATAATCATCAATAATCAACATAAAATAATTTTATTTTCCTGTACCTTCTTTCCTTGATGGTCCACATAAATCCATATGTACTAACTGGAGAGGTTTTTCTGTTGAAGGAAAGTTTTTAGATTTGAACTGTGTCCGAGTAAGCTTTCCTATCTGGCATGGTTTACAAACATAATCATATGGCTTTGATATCGTTGGAAGATCCTTTATTGCCCCACTATTTTTGAGCTTGATTATATGATCAAAATTTAATTGTCCAAGTCTCCTATAACATAGCCAAGTTTCATTATACTTGCTTAAGTGGCATTCTTCTTTTTCTTCTTTTCACACATAGACATTGTTTTTTGTTCTTATCCCTTTTGTAACTAGTTGTATTGAATTCACAGATTTTATTCTACAATCTTTAGAAGTAAAAATGACTTCACATCCTCGGTCACAGACTTGACTGACACTAAGCAGATTATGTTTCAGACCTTCTACAAACAACACATCGTGAGCTTTCCCTTTGCCATTACTCAAACTTACCATTCCTTTACCTTTTATTTTTCCTGGTGCAACATTTCCAAAAGTTACATTCCCTGATTTGATTTCACTTGGAGTTAGAAACTTACTTTTGTCTCCAATCATATGTTTGGAAAATCCACTATTAATATACCAGGGATTCTTTTGTCTTTGGGCTGATAACACTAGTCTACACTTGTCATCTTCTTTCTTCTTCCAAATCTTGAAATTTTTAGCAGTAGGATTCGAATCTGGATTAAAATTCCTTAAGCGACAATCTGCAGCTTTATGTCCATAGTTATGACAGATGTAACATTATGGTTCATTGAATAACAAATCATAACGATTGTTATGCTCATAAATGTTGTTATGTTTCACCTGCATCCTTCCTCCATCCATCACATGATTTATAGTATGTGGTCATTTGTTTCTTGGTTATCTCAATATTTGTTGTGGCAGATAATTATTCCTTGAGTATCTTGATTTCAAATATAAAGATCTTAAAGAACAGTTTACATCTTTGTGACCAAAGTTAGAACAGAAAAAACAATAACCATAGAAAAAGCCTTTGTACCTGGAAAAAGGTTGTAGTCAATTTCTTCCATGTTGATGATATCTTTGATCAGAAAATGTGTTTGTGTTATTTCTTTGATCTACAGATTCGGTTCTGGTACTTTTTCTTTCATTCCTTCTTGGTGGTTGATTTTCTTTCTTTGTTTTTGTAGAGGGGTTGTTTTCAATGATTGTAGTTTTGGCAAACTTGATGGGTTCTGTATTACTTGGATGATCACTAATTTATCCTTCTTCATAGCCCAAGCTGGCTTTCAACTTTGGATTCCTTTTCTGATTTAGAATGGAAGTTAATTCTTCTAAGGATTTAATACTTGGCAGATTTTGGTGATACAATGCCTTAAACTTCTCCATTTATTTTCTGGTTTTTACTATCTCTTCTTCTAAGGATTCACACATCACTTTCTTCTCTGAAAAATGTTGTTTCAATATGTCTTCTATTTTCTTTGCCTCTTCTAACTCCACTTTTAGTAGAGAAAATTTTTCATCAGGTTTTTCACCATTCATTTTAAACTGCATCAACAACTGTTTTTGTTTTCTCTTCTTACATTTGAGTTTTTCAATTTCTTCCAAAGCACTGATTAATTCACCTTCCATATCCACCACAGCTTCTTCATCATCTATTTCACCTCTTGTGTGTTCATCATCAAGATCTCCCATAGCCATAAGCATAAAATCATTCACTTTGTTTTCACATGATGAATCACTATCTATGTCTTCTAAGGAATTATCATTGTTTGCACACAAACTTTTCTTTTTACTATATTTCTTGAATTTGTACTTCTTTTCATCATCAGAGTTCTGGTCCTTTTTCTGGTGGGGACACTTAGAAGGGAATCTTGCCTTGATATTTTTATGATCCTTTCTTTAACCTTCTCACAAATTTTGCCTCAATATCATCTAAATATGAATCAATATTCTTGTCTTCTTTAAAAGATGCTTCTCTAGTAATGGATTTATCTTTGTTGATTCTCATTTCATATGCAGTTAGAGTTCCTAGGAGTTGATCAATGGACCAAGTTTTAAGATCATTTAGTTCTTCTATTACAGATACTTTTGGATTAAATTTATCAAGCAGAGATCTTAGAATCTTTTGAACTAAAAATGATTCTTCAGTATTCTAACCAAGACCCTTCATGGCATTCACAAGTTCTTCAACTCTTAAAAAATACTTGCTAACTGTTTCATCTTCATTCATCTTTAGTTTTTCAAACTTCAACCTATATGTTTGGAGTTTGACATCTTTTACTTTCTCATTTCCTTCATAACTGTTAATAAGTTTATCCCACATAGCTTTAGCAGTTTCAAGATGCATCACCTTTACAAACTCAGCTTCAACAAGTCCATTCAAGATAGCACTCATTCCCTTAGCATTAAAGCTAAATTCTAACTTATCATCCTTGGAAGCCAACACAACAGGCTTTATATATCCAGTCTCTCCTACATCCCAAACATTAGCACCTAAGGCCATTAGGTATGTTCTCATTCTAACCTTCCAAAAGGAAAAATTTGTTCCATAAAACAGAGGAGGCTTACTGGCTGAAGTCCCTTCACGAATTGTCATGTTTAGTCTTACAGATATACCTTTAGATAAAAGGAACCCACTCTAATACCAATTGTTGAAATTACTAAGACAACTAAGAGTGGGGGTGAATCAGTTGTTACTGTGTTTAAATAATATTAAGTCTATTAAACCATTTTTAATATTTCATCAAGTGACCATCAATATTATACATCATATGAACAACATAAATAATGAGCATCAATCACACATAAGATATACATAGAGACAAATTTTCACGAGGAATCCCATAAAGGGAGAAAACCTCTTCTTCTTCGAAATGATAGACAGTGTTTTAAGTTATGTACATCATCTATGTTTGAGAACCAACTCAAAGTGAGGCTACTACCTCTATTTTACAAGCTCCAACTTTTTGAGAGCACCAACTCTCTGGTTTCTCTAGCACCCACTAGAAGGAAGCACCAACTCCCTAAATATTCTAGCACCAACTGGATTTATACAAGCACCAACTTGTATACATAAAACTCTGTGTTTTCTCGAGCACCACCCTGTTTTTCTAGGCACAACTAGATGGAAGATACAACTTCCAATATTCAAGCACCAACTTGAATATCAAAGGACCACAGTCCTCCCTAGCACCACCCTTCCTCCCTGATTATGCATAATTGATTGACAAACAAATAATGCAGGTATTTCAATTCTTACCCCTTCTTCACTGTTCTGCAATTCTTCTCTGGTTAAAAATATGTTCTGCAGTTCTGCTCTGCTACATGTTGATCTGCTCTTGCTTCTGTCTGTTTGGCGACTGTTACTCATCTCTGATTTTTATCTCATGCTCTGCATTCTTTCATTTTACCCTTCTTACAGTTCATCTCATTGTTTCGGTTAGAAAAACCAACCTTACACAGTCGCTCCATCTCACCTTTTATACTCATCAGCCTCATCAGTTACACCTTGAATATCCTTGGGCAGAGACAAAAACTTCTCAACAAATGTATCACCAACCAATCAAGAACCATGATTCGATTTTCTAACTGAATTTTAACTGAACTTATTAATCATGAAAATAAACGATGACCCTTCGATAATATTCCTGATTAACCTGCACCGTTGGATTACCAATGATGGATCTCGTGTCTACTCCATATGCCCACTAGCTGTGACCATGGGCCTAATCAAAATTTTGCATTTTTCATTTCATCAATCTAGAGGTGAAGAGTCTTGACTCTTCATGTTGCAATCTCTAAAAAGGGGCTTAGCTCTGCTAGCTCCTCCCTCTCACATGACCACTGGGCAGTGTCCACAGGCTGCGCCAAAAGGTGCTTCACGATTTTGCATTTCAACATTCTTGTCGTGAGTGTCCTTGAAACCTCCAACTCCCGGTATCCAAAACTCCGAAATGGAGTTAGATCAATTGTCCACAATATTGATGATTCGATGGTCCATATCTTTTCGTGATCTCTCATATCACGAGTTCCTACGGTGAGTTGCTTCCTTGAATCCTCCAACTCCCGGTATCTGAAACTCCAAAATGGAGTCAGATCAACGGTCCACAATCTTGATGATTCAATGGTCCAGATCTTTTCGTGATCTCGCATAACACGATTCCTATGATGAAGAGTCTCAACAATCCAAGTTGTGATCCCTAAAATGGAGCTTAGCAATTAGCTCCTTTCATTAAGCCTTCGACGATGTGACCTTGTTTATGACCACAAGCCAGAACTTATCACGATTTCACATATCGCGAGTTGCAAGGTTAGAGCATTTCCTTCCTTTGAATTTCCAGTCAGGGAAAAGTTAATCCCTCACCACATGCCCCTCTTGGATCAACGATCAAGATCTTATTGCGATTTCGCAACTTCATGGGCCTTCGTCATGCCTGATCAATGGTCCACGATCTCCCTTTGATCAACGACTCAGATTAAGTCGTGGTTTCTCATTTCACGATATCATAGGATAGAGCACCTCCTTTCTTTGACTTTCTAGTCAATGAAATTTCAATCTCTCACCATGTTCCCTCTACATCCAACTTTCCACAACATACCTCGATCCAAAGGTCTAGATCAATTCTCGGGATTTCACATATCGCAAGTTCCCACACCATGTTCCGTTGACTCCTCCAATGTGCAGATCAGCGAAATTCTAGTCTCTTGCCACGTGTCCTTCTTGAAGATGGACGGTCCTCCTGCTTTCGGAATTTTGTAGGCTCGCTTCATCTTGCATGTAAAGACCATGCTCCTTCTTATGGATCCAACGACGGTCGGTCTTCCGACTCAGATCTGACGCCTGATATATATTTTCTTCTACTGTGCGCTCCTCCTATCTAAATTCAGATCTGACAGTCATCGAGAATTCTGAATGGGATCCAACGATCACTATTGCTCTTCACTGTTGATCTTTCCATTGTCATGCCATTATCACTGCACTACTGATCATGCTGATCTTCGTCATCAATGACATCGCCATCAATGAAAAACATGCATACTCTACCTCTATCTTAAAACATGCCAACATCCCACCAACTACACTATTAAGGCCCGATAAAAGAGCATCCCCATCAAACCATCTGACAATGCCACCTGCAACAAGAGGAGGAGGTAACTTCCTACAAAAAACATATTTCATATTTGAGTTACAATCCCTCAAGGAGGATAGAGACTGGAAAGCCACCTTATGGATACTGGGAGTGCCATCTTAAAAAATAGCAAGATTCCTTTCCCTCCAAATAAACCAATAGATGATAGCCGACAAGCCTGGGTAGGATATATTTTGTTCTTTCCACAATTTAAAGCACTCTAATATTGTGTTGCTAGTCCATGTACCCAAAGGATTTATGGAATTTTTTATCCTTTTCTAGAATGAAAGCACGAAAGAACACTCTACAAACAAATGGTATGTTGTCTCCTTATTCTTCCTACATAAGTTTCAATAACTCGGGCCTATAAAACCTCTGCGCTGTAGAATTTCCCAAGTGAGAATTTTATTCTCATCTATTAACCATGTAAAGAGTTTTGTTTTTAATGGATAGTCCCAGGACCACAAATCTTTCCTCCAACCACCAATCAAAAAATTCCATTTATTTTTTTCCATGGCCACATAAACATTTTTTATGGATATCTGTCCCGACGAATCTCCCCCCGGTCCATTTTAGCTCATTCGACTTCTCTACCAATTGAACACTAGTGTTAATGAGAGAACGACGAAATTGTTTTCATTCAGATACAAGACATCCCTCTAATTACATATCATCGCTTGATATCCAATTTGAGAAAATCATCCCCACTCGGGGTTCACAATAGGCCTGGTATAAATAAAAAATTCCTTTCCTATTAAGTGTTGTGATCAAATCTTCATACATAATAGACCCATCCCTCAAACCCAGAATGCGGTCTTTTCCAAACAAAATTGAATCTCCTGTCCCCGTGCTCCATGCTAACTAGGGAAGGAGGATATGTAATGATTTTAATAGATTCTTCCATGTCTGAGAGCCTTTTACATCCACCACAGTTATCGTACGTAGCCAATGAGAAACTGAAACAAAAGGGAAATATTTTTGTTTTGAAACATGATGCCATAAGTGCTCATGCATTAATTCTCTCCATAAAGTGTTCACCACCATTTCTCTACCGAAACTAACCAGGTTTATCAAGCCCCATCCCCCATGATATTTAGGGCGAGCAATAATTTTCCAACCACACAGGTGGAACTTCTTCTTTTTATTACTCCCAGACCAAAGGAAACTAAATACTAACTGTCGAATTCTTTAGAGGATCATGAAAGGAAAATTTGAAAGTGCCAACCAATAGACTGACTGACTTTCGAGAACGATCTTGATTAGTACTAAGAATGCCCCAATAGATAACCATCTATTGCACCAATGACTTATCCAATTTTCATACTTAGCAATAAGCCATTGCCAGTCCTAATTTTTGTACCTGCCAATCTTTAAAAAATAACCAAGATACCCAAAACCAACAGAAAGATCAAGGAAATTGTAAAGAAAAGTAGCTTTTAAAATATCCAGATCTTGTTGTCGCACACCATACTATAGGAAATATTTTTCTTGATCATTGATAATAAGACTAGATGCACTACAAAACCTTTCCAAAACTATTTTTATCTCCTTCCATTCCGCAATAGAAGATTTTGTCATAATTAAGATGTCATCGACAAATAGTAGATGAAGAATATTAGTTATCCTTGAAACCTTAATGCCCGTCAGTAAACCTTCATCTTGGCTTCTTTTTAAATTCAGATGCAATCCTTCCATAACTAAAATGAAAAGAAAGGGCAACAATGGAAACCCCTGTCTAAGCCCTCTGCCATTATTAAAAAAATCTGATGGATCACCATTAATTAAAATTGTAGAGGTTGCTGAAGTAATACATACCATAATCCACTTTATCATTAGCAGCCTAAAACCACATTGCAGTAAGACCAGCCTGAGAAAATCCCATCTTATAAAGTCATAGGATTTCTTGAAATCTATCTTGAGGATTAAAGCTTGAATCTTTTTATCTTTGATATTGTGAAGACACTCTTGCACAGTTCCAATGGCGTCTATAATTTGTCTTCCTTTAAAGAAGCCGAATTGTTCCTTTGATAAAGCGCGAGACAAGATCGTTCTAATACACTTGGCAATAATTTTTGAAATTATCTTATAGCATAGGTTGCATAGAACAATCGGTTGGAACTCCCCAAATGTAGCAGGGCCATTAACCTTCAGGATATGTGCAATCAAAGTCGAATTTAGAGCTCTGTTCACCTCTCCAGACTGACGCGATTCCTCGACAACATATAGCAAATATTTGGAAACCAGATCATAAAATGAAAATAGAACTCAACAGTCCACCTGTCAGGGCCAGGACTTTTGTCTTTTGTGAAACCCTTTAAAACCTCTAAGACTTCCTCCTTTGTAACAAATTTCTCTAGAAGGATAACTTCCTCCGCATTGACCATCCTAGGATAATATCGCACATATGCCACCTGATCCTCGATCGTATTAAGTATTGATTATTGATAGAAGGTACTGAATAATATCTATGCTTCAATCTTAATAGCCTCCTACCCATAATGAGCCTGGCCCAACTCATCTTTAACCTCCCATAAATGTTTTTTGTTTCTCCTGTAACTGGCAGATTGATGAACATATTTAGTATTTTTTCCCTGCTTTGAATCTACGTTGCCCTTGTCTTTAGGTGCCAACGTTCCTCCTCAACCAGTAGCAATTTGTTTCTTTCATTTTCAAGAGATTTCATTCGTGATCCAGTATCATAACTTTGATCACTTTTCATATTTTTCTTAGTGAGGCAAGCGATCTCTTCTTCAATGTTTTCAAAGGATAGGAGTTCATTTTGTTTCCTATCAACCAACCAAATATTTATCCAATATTTTAACATAGATAGCTTCCTATCCTATATTCTTTGTGCTACAGCCTCCTCTACTTCTTGTTGCGTACAACACATTGCCCGTACTAAGTCACAAAAAGACTCCTCTTTCAAGCACACTAGATTGAATTTATAGGGATATACTACAAGCTTGTATCCATAATCCAATTGTATAATCAAAGGAGCATGGTCAGAAATAAAAGGTTTCTCCACCCACGATCTCTGCCTAGCAACTTCACTTAAAAGAGATTCTGAAACATATGCCCTGTCCAATATCTTTTGTATCTCCTCCACCCCTCTCCTACCATTTCTCCATGTTGGAATTAACATTGCAGGCATCACATCCACCAACTGATTATTTGCAAATAGATTTTTGAAATTTTTTTCCAAAGGGTTGGATAAGGCAACCTCACCCCACACTTCATCTATGCTAGTAGAAAAGTTCAAATCCCCCGCTAGGATGAGATCATCCTGTGCTAGCAATACTTTAGATTCCACTTGTTCCTAGAACTATCGATGCCCAGTACACGACCCATAAGAATTTAAAAAACAAATCCTTCTTTTATCAGAAATGTGGATACTTGTCAACAAGATTCCACCAACACTCAGAAAAGGATGCAACTCAAAAATATTAGGATTCCATGCCACCAGAAGTCCACCCAACTTCCCAACAGAACTAATAGCACTTATCATCCAGCTTGGATAGAGAGAATACATGAAATTCTTGGCCTTCTCCTCTGGAACTAAAGTCTCTTGGAAAAAAATGATATTTGGTTTAATATTAGAGAGAAGTCTACGCAAGGATGGAAATTTTAGGGTCCCACCTACCCCTCTTATGTTCAGGGAGAGGAGGATCATGATTTGGCCCTTGCGAGGGATTTCATGCCTCTAAGTGCCCCCAAATCATGAGTGGAAACTGAAAACTTTTCACCAGTAGTAGATGCTAGCCCTATTGTTTTGTGAGCACTATGAGTTTTGATGGGAGAGACCTCCATACCTAGATCTCGTGACCATGCTAGTTTATTCCCCTTTCCATTTCCCACACTAGTCACATTACCACTAGAATCATTGGCTAAGTTCCCCTGGTAGGCTTCCAAGACCTAATAAGTTTGAAGTGGTGAAGGGCTGACTTAATCCCTAAGATTCAGAATCAAAGTGGCTAGAACATAATCTAGTAACAGAGTAGTCTCGGGTAAAATAGTAGTCTGAGAGGTAGAAGCAACATTAACCCACATGGACTATAATGAGGATACTTCAGGTAAGGAAGGAGGACGAAAATCAAGAGGCGTGGTCACATGGTTCCTATCAGAAACAAAAATGGAGTCCCCAAGAGTAGTAGGATCCTTAGAATCGTTGACGATCTCTTTTGATGGTAAAGTAGTAGTAGGAAATGATTTGTCTAGTAAGTCACGTTCCCATGAAGAAAGTTTAAAATACAAGGAAGGACAAAAAGTTCTTAACTTACCAATAAAAGCTTCCAAGAAAAGTCATGTTGAATCTTCGACATACCCCATGGAAAAAAAACCCACCTCTTCGGGTTCCTCTTCACTCATGTACAGCTCTTTGGAATGATTTTCCAATGAATCCTCTGAATCTCCAGCTCCATTCTAGTTGGGGAAGTCATTGCAAAGATGTCTCATCCGTCTGTAGGAAGTGCAGCGGAAGGGTAAGCCTTGGTAGTCTAATTGTTGCACCATCACCTGCCCATGCCACTCCATCTCTAGAGAGTCCATGAGGCCATATTGTAAATCCATCTCAACTAAAAAACGTTCCATGCATTTATCGAGAGCGTGGAGACCCCTTTCATCGACCTTTAGAAAACGACCGAGAAGGTTACCAATAGCCATCAAGGCATTTTTGTTCCAAAGGTTGAGTGGTAAGCCTGGTAGAAATACCAACACATGGCGATGGCTGGTATATTCCCTAGCTAGATCAAACCGGGTTCTTCATCGCTTCAGCATAATGCTACCACCCTCAAAATCCCAAAATCCATTCAAGATAATCTCAACATCTTATGGAATTTTGAAAACTAGACCGAACCACCCATAAGGTAGAGTCAAGTATTCAAGTTCATACCCATTAATAGGTATCCAGGTCCATTGCATTTTTATAGGTGAATCCTCCTGCGGACAAGTGAATTCCCTCTTGGTCTCTAGACTCCTAAGGCCAAGACAAAAAAGTGCTTGACGTGGACACTGACATCCTTTTTAGATCTAATTAAGATAATATACAAAGATAAATAAGAAACATGTGTACCTTGTTAACAATGTTTGTCCTCGCAAAGTCCAAGTTGAGCTCCAATATTGAGCTCCTCGATAGGTCATGTAGAACAAACAAAGATACAACGAGCTTCCTATTCTACTGAGATTAGCTCAAATAGAGATCTATCTACTGAAGAAAAGTTCACGTGAAACAAACATAAACTTGAAAGAAACAGGCCAAGCATGTATATGTATTAATGAGAACAAATAAAGAGTACCTACAATCCTCTGATGAAGGTGTAGCAACTTCTTCCATCTCTCCTTGTCCAACCCCTTTGCTCAAGTAATCTACATTGATTATGATTCAATGACATCTCACTTATGGGATCATAAGTTTGGTATAATTATCAGTCTCCATATCCCCCTCTTCCATGGAAATCCCTCATTATATAGGATTTGGAGGCTTAACCACCATGGAGAGGATCTCTCATCAAATCCACTATGAAAGGGATATCTGAGATATTTATGGAGAAAATATCTCTTAAGGATTTTGGGGAGGAAAAATCTCTCAAGGATTTTAAGGAGGAAATATTTCAACCATCCATGAGATCCTCCACCTTCCCTAAAAAATAGGAAACCAAA
>JZKD02S1959857.1:426816-458140 GCA_000966675.3 Picea glauca | reverse complement strand
TGAATATTAATAATAATTCATGTGCACTTGGTTCTCACATTTAATCAATTTATTTTCCATGAATATTAATAATAATTCATGTGTACTTGGTATTTTGGCCTTCATGTAATATATCCCTCCTCCATATTGACTAGGGATTGTGACATAGGCTATTCCATGGTGTCAAGGTGTATGAGACACTTATATGACACTTTATGACACTTAGGGTGAGGTACCTAGGTGTGAAAATTTCATGTGTAACATGCATCCACACCGAGACTTGTAGGAAAACCTCCCAACCAGCATGCAAAGGGATAGTTTGCAGGTTTCCTCCAATCCCACGTCATCCCTATGACCAGGCGATGTCTCACCTTCTTGGACTTCCAGGCCCAAGAAAATTTCTTATGCTGTGTTTCCTTCACGTGCAGTGACTCACGTTGAGTACACATTGGTTTTGTGCCTATTGACTCTCTATGAAGCATCATCTGGTCACCAATCCCAACCTTATCTCGTCCAGAGTCATTCACCTTCTCAAGGATCCACTCGGGTAACTCATTACACAGTCCAGGAGTGGAATGGTTTTGTAAAAAAATCTCACTAGCTCCCTAAAAACTCGACGAAGGCACCTTTGGTGTAACAAGGGGATGAGTTGGCATAACCTTTACTATAAGAAAGATAGAGTTCAATTTACAACCACCACCTGTTGTGTTACACAGTGCATCTACTGTGTGGAAAAGAACTTCGTGTTCCCATTCCTCCTCGTCTGCAGCACCCATAAAATCACTGACCTCATGTGATATCCCAGAATACTTACCAATGAATCAGATGGTTTCCATCACAGGAAGCATGTCAAGTTAGTGCGGTGGGCCTAGCCCCGAGAACTTTGCCTAAATAAAAGACATTTAATGCTTAATAAATTTGCAATGGATCCTGGTAGACCCCCTTGTTACTAACTTCATTAGAGGAGCCTCTCCCGCTATCCACGCCACCAAAGCTCCAAAACATAGCTAACTATAGTAGCTTAACCCCATCCCAGATCTCCGACAGCATGCAAAACTCTAACTGTTGATAAATAACCGTCATCGAACCAGTAAACCATTTCTAAAAATAGTAGTCTACCATCAATCCTTTCAAATAAGAAATCAAACCTTTACTAAAATTAGTATCCCACCAAATTTCTCAGCCTTCCAATTCCTATAAATATTAGTCCTCCATTAAACCCTTTAAATAAGAGTTCAAACCTTTACTAAAAGTAGTATCCCACCCAATCTTCCTCTACCCTCAACCCTCCTATCCTCTAACTTACCTCTTTTTGGTTGCAATTTTAATGAAAATTAACTCTAATATTTCAGAAATTTACATGAGGGACATTGCAAGGTTACATGGGATACCTAAGGAAATTGTTTCAAATAGAGATATTATGTTTACTTCAAATTTATGGAGGGGATTGTTTAATGGATTTGGTACAAATTTGAACTTTAGCACAACATACCATCCATAGTCAGATGGGTAGATAGAGAGAGTCAAACAAGTGATTGAAGACATGTTGAGAATGCATGTGATGGATACTCTAAGTGGGAATATTACCTACTCTTGGTTGAGTTTGCCTATAATAATGGGTATCAAGATTCATTGAAAATGAGCCTATTTGAAGGTTTATATGGTAGGAAATGCAACACTCTAATGAGTTGGGACAACCCAAGAGATAGAGTGATACTTGTGCCAGAATTGCTCAAGGATATGGAAGACCAGATGGTTAGAATTAAGTAGAATTTAAAGGAAACTCAAGATAGACAAAAACATTTATGCATATAAGAACATGAAAAATAGAGAATTTAAAGTGGGGGAGCATGTGATTTTGAAAGTGAAGCCCAAAAAGAGCTCATTGAAGTTGGGTAGTTGTACAAATCTAGCGACCATATTATGTCATCCATTTTAGAGTTTGGATAGAATAGAGCCAGTTGCATACATGCTTGCATTTCCTGCTTCCATGAATGTGCATAATGTATTTCATGTCTCCTTGCTAAAAATGTATGTACATGACCCTAACCACATTATTGATTGGCATTTGATTCAGGTAGAACTAGAGGGAGACTTTCAGGTCCAGCGAGTGCACATATTGGAAATAAAATTCAAAATTCTCTTGAATCGATTTATAAAGATGGTAAAAGTCCAATGGATTTTATATGGTCCTAAAGATGCTACTTAGGAGCATGAAGATGCCATGTGGGCAGAGTACCCACAAATTTTTGAATAATTTTGAAATTTTTATTTTTTGTTTTGTATATGCATTAGGGACAGTGCAAAAATAAGGGGGAGGGGAATGTAATACCCTGATTTTGATTCCCCATATTAAATAATGTATTTTTTTTTAATTTGTGAAAGGTCAGAGTGCCGAAACAATTAAAAGAGGCCAGAGTGCCTAGGAAATGTAATTCTTTGATCATCATTAATAATAAAATACATCGTTGACTGCTAGACGAACAAGGAAAAGAGTTATAAGGGGCTATGATTCCATGAGAGAGGGGGATTAAGGGGATAAGTACTTTATTATATTTTATTTACCCATAATTGTTTTAATTGAGAGAAGTGGCTACATGAGATTCCTGGGGAAGTCCATGTGGTTCTTGATTTCCAAGTAAATATATAAACCCATCTTTGGGATATTTGTGGGGTTCACACTCTTAATTATGTTCCCTCTCTCCATTCACTCTTTCACTCATTCATCATTCCTCAATCATTTTGATCTTGGCTTGGAAAATAAAAATGAATTTTTGGAGAGAATCCATTGCTGGATGGTTGTAGTGATTGCTAGTGTATTCTAGCCATGAATTAATGCCTACATGTCTAAGATGCATTGACATGTGTTAATGTTTTCTCACATCTGTGAATATTGAGAGTCCCAACATGGATATTATTGATCAGATGCACTCGAGACCTGGAAGGAGGTGGAGATACCGAGGGACTGTGTGGCAAAGAAAGGGGTCCATTCTCTTGGGTTGTGTAGGCTGGAGAGTAGAGAGACGATGTACTTTGGATTGTTGTGTGTGGAGAATCCTGTGAGAGCTTGAGTGCTGACTAGTTTGGGAAGCTACGTGATACCTTTGAACTATCCTTGTGAATTCATAGCCCTATCTCAGGGGTGAGATTGTTTTTGAGACTTGGAACAATAATGTCTATGGTTGGGTGGAACATCCTTGGTCTATAGGAAGTTGGTGAATCTTTTTTTTAAAGATAAGTGTTATCTGTCATGGTTTCATTTACCTATATATTTATTTTCGTTGTGTATTAATTATTATCTCTGAGATTCATGTTTATAATATGCATGATTTCTATTCATTGTTGCGTATGGAATTATATTCATTTATTTTATGTTGTAGCATGAATCTTGAGCTCTCCATGTGAATCTTTCATGCCTCTTTATTAGTTAAAAATTTATTAGAATTCGAAATTAGCTCATAAGTGATATTTGCAATAGCATGCCCAATCTGTGGGTGGTTGGGTACATTATAGATTGGTATTAGAGATGTTGGTTTATAGAACCGAGCCTTCAAGGGCTTGCTATATGCTAGGATAGAAGTTCTGGAAGTGAAATAAATTAATGTATTTTGAACAACATCAGAGGGGGAAGTTTTGTTGTTTAAACCCTGTCTTTCACCCTGTAAATCAGGTCCAAGTTGATTCTCCATGCTCTGACCTTCCAACAAATTCCTCCATCACGGTTAGATAAATAAAAGTGATAGTTATGCCCGAAAATAAAACCATCGCTCAACAACCATCGATCTAATCTCTGCATGGATTCTCCACCGTTGGATTGCTATGTGTGGAGAAGCCCGGAAGAGCTTGAGTACTGACTGGTTTGGGAAGCCGAGTGACACCTTGGAACCTTCCTTGTGGATTCATAGCCTTGGCTTGGGGGTGACATTGTTTTTGAGACTTGGAACAACAGTGTCTATAGTTGGCTGGAACGTCCTTGGTCTGCAACCAGTTGGTGAATCATTTTGTTAAAGATAAGTGCTCTCTTTCATGGTTTCATTTACCTATATATTTATTTTCGTTGTGTATTAATTATTATCTTTGATATTCATGTTTATAATATGCATGCTTGTTGGTCATTGTTGTGTATGGAATTATATTCATTTATTTTATGTTGCAACATTAATATTGATCTCTGCATGTGAATCTTTCATGCCTCTTTATTAATTACAAAATTATCAGAGTTCAAAATCAACTCAAAAGTGATATTTGCAGTAGCGTGCCCATCCTGTGGGTGGTTGGGTACATTATAGATTGGTACATTGAATTTTTACTTATAAAAATAGAAGTTATGATTCTTCTTTATTATTATAATCATTTAGCACATTAGCTACATAAATAAGATCACTGAAAGAGAGACAATCACAAAAACAATAGAGACACACAGATTATCTTGGGAAACCTTCATGGGGGAGAAAACCCAACAAAAAATTCCTCAATATAGATATACCAAAGACTGAACAGAATATCCTCCTCTACTCCTTCACTAGGAAGAGTAGCACACCACTTGACCAATAAATACCAAGAGATAGACCAAAAACCCTCCTTGACGTCACCCCGAGTTGTAGTAGGTTCTCCTCCAAGACTTGCGCACTACAGAGTTGTGTGTGTGTTCAAATGAGACACCATACTCACATATAAATACAAGTTGTGAGGTGGTGCTAGTGTTGTGAATCTTCACTTGGTGGAGCCGACTTTTCCTAGAAGTGGCTAAAACCACTTTACAATTACTAGGGGCTGAATTTACAAATACCATCATACAAATACATGTTGATCAATCCACAAAAGGGGATTTGATATTATACAAGACCTGACTTGATCAATCCACAAAAGGGGATTTTATCTATACAATAATGACTCAAATACAAGTAGAATATTCTTCGAAGTTACAATAATTCAACACTCCCCCTTAACAGGAAGGGTATTCTACTGACAACATTAATAACAACTGTCTGGACTCAATACATAATTAAGAGGAGGGGACATCGTCATCAACATCAGGAACATTTTCGGTCATATCTATAGGTCATCGAAAGTTTTTCTCATCATCAACATTAGTATAAACTGAACATTATCATCATATGCATCACAAATCTGGAGTAACATCATCATCAACAACAACATGAATCTGGAACATCAACAACATGAAGCTAGAATAACATCATCATCATCAACATCATGAAGTTGTAACATCAACATCTATATGTGGCAACAAAATGAGAGAGGTGAATCAACAACAACATCTGTGGTACTCTGATAGACCGTCCTTACTGGACCTTTGGGATCTTCCCATAAATCATAAGTTTTCCTAGGATATAAAATCCTAAAAAGCTACCACGTGGTACTCTGACAGAAAGTCCTTATCAGACCTTCGAGATCTACCTAGGATTCATAATATTTCCTAAGATATAGAATCCTAACTGAGCTACCACTACTAACCACAACTGGCATATACATGCACAGGTACTCTGATAGACCGTCCTTACCAAACCTTTGGGATCTTCCCAGGGATGATAGGTTCCCTAGGATATAAAATCTTAACTAACCTACCTATTGTTTGTCAGGATACCATAGTATCATCAAAATCACTCCCCCTTTCAAGGGAGGTCCTTTCGGACTACACCAAGCTTGTCTCGAAAGTACTAAAAATTCACACGAGATAGAGGATTAGTCAACACATCTCCAACCAACTCATCTATGCCAACATATTGGATATTTGTAGCTCCCTTCTTCACCATGTCACAAATGTAGTGATATCGAATCTCTATGTGCTTCGTCTTATCATGAAACACTGGTTTCTCTGACATCTTTATGAAAATTTGGTTATCACATAGAATCATGGTCACTTCCATCTCTAGATCGAATAGACATGTCAACAACTTCCGGAGCCATATGGCTTCACAACTCGCGAAACATGCTGCAATGTACTCTGCTTCTACTATGCTTAGAAAATACTGGATTGCTTCCTTCTTTTCCACGAAGTCATGGATAACCCCAAACTGAAACAACATCCTTAAGTGATTTTTCTATCTGAAGCACTTCTAGCCCAATCTAAATCAGTATATCCATACAATTTGAAGTCTCAATGTCTAGTATAACATAGACCATAGCCCAACATACCCTTAAGGTATCTCATCACGTGCTTTGCATCTACAGGGTGAACATGTCTGGGATCCATCAGATACTGACTCAAGGTGTTCAAAACAAAGAATAAATCCGGTCTGGTATTCGTCAGATACATCAACGAACCGATCATTTTTCTGTATAGAGTAACATCAACTATTTCTGACAAAGTATTAGCCAATAACTTAAGATTCGTATCCATAGAAGTGGATGTGGCTCTACATTCCATCATGTCAAATCTCTTTAGAATTTCCACAACATACTTTCCTTGATTAAGGAAAATCTCTTATGCATTCCGTCATACTTCAAGAGCTAAGAAATAGTGCATCATGCCTAGGTCCTTCATTTCAAATTCAACGAAAAACTTCTTCTTACAATTTGTGATGAGATTTTCTTCATCTGTCGAGAATAAGTCATCCATATATAGCAGAAATACAATTGGCTCATCATTCATAACCTTGAAGTAAATATTAGAATCAACTTTACTCTTGGAAAATCCCAAGTGTAGTTTCCAAATATTAAATAATATGCAGAACATAAATATTTCAGCTAGAAATGGCAGAACAACAATGATATAACCAGAACAATACTAGAATAATACCATAATAACACCAGAAAGAGCACCTTGATTAATGATAGAAATGTTCACTTGCCTCTTTGAGGGGGAAACCTCCAACATATCAGAGCTCTATTACAATAATATCCAAGAAAACACTTCTCATACCCTCTACTCTTATTTATACTAAATCCGTCTATCCAAAAGAACAATCTAGAGGAAGATCCTTCCAGAAGCATAATATTCTATTACGTCTTCTTACATTTGACTTATTCTTCCTTATTTCTAGGACTTATTAATATCATCCTTTATTACATGAAAATATATTGTTCTACCTACGTGAGGGGTTGGGGAGGTTAGGTCCCTAACATGTGTTCCCCTGTAAAAAAACCTTGTCCTCAAGGCTTGAGATGAGGAAATTGTTGCAGAATGGTAGCTGGTTCCCAAGTGGCATCTGTTGGAGTGGTATATTTCCACTGGACTAATACTTCCTTGATGGTGCACTAACGCAAATGACGCTCATGTTGGTCCAAAACTTCTTATGGTTGCAACGAGATGGATCCTTCTTCATCCAACTCGGGAAGGCTGGTTTGAGTTTGGCACTTAGTTCCAATCACATTATTTAAGAAGGAGACATGAAAAACCAGATGGAGATTAGAATGACAGGGAAAATATAATTGATAGGAAACCTATAACACACGCTTGAGAATAGTATAAGGACCATAAAATTTGGGCATTAGTTTCTAACAATGGTCAACCTTGAGGGAATTTTTCTTATAAGGTTGCAGTTGAAGAAACACCTAGTCTCCTTCATGATCTGAAAATGGAATGTACTTGTTTAAGGGTGCAAGGTATCCATTTTCCATAATTCCAAATGTGAGTTATACACTCCAATGTGACCTCTGAAAGTGTGAAAACTTACTATTTCTTATACAGAGATACACTGTAGGAGCATTTACCGGACATGTCACCTCTAAAGAGAGGATGAGTTCCAGAGGCTACCTAGCCCTTTACAAGCTCTGCCTAAAGAAATAATAAGTAAACACTTAGAAGTCTTTGACATTCACTTGCTTCATGTGTTAAAAATGTGCAACTTGTTTATGTGTAAGGTTCTTAGTTCTTCTTGTCATAGTGCATGKGTGAGGAATGTTCTTTTACAAGATTAAATATGTGTTATAAACTAATACACAGCAGTATCAAATGCAGCAAGAACACATCAAAATCACAGCAACCAAAATGATAAAGCAGTTCACCCCCTTCAGGTTACATCTGCTGGACCAAACCTCCCAAACTAGGCTTGTCCTCTTGTATTAAAAATGATACAAATGCTAATACAAGAATATGAGTGTCTCAAAAGAAAAATATGACTGTAAATATAGAATCAGAAGATAGGAATTAGCTGAACATGCTCTTTCCCAAACACTAAACAGTGAAATTGTACCTTATACAGTACTTTCCCCAAATGGCCCTGGTGGCCTTTTAATCTTGCATGGAGAATTTCGAGGTGAATATGACCTCCAATGGTTCTGAAACCTCTGCCATCAGATTCATAAGGTCGAAAATATCAGACCTAGGCTTTTGAATCACCAAAAATGGATGCCCATAGCCTCCAAACAGCTCAAGCACCGAAATGGCCCTGGTGGCCCTGAAAGCTTCCCTGAAGCAAAATCACCTGCAAATGACCTCCAATGGCTCTAAAACCTGCTTCATTGGCTCCAGAAGGTCGAAGAGACCCAAAATCGACCAAAAAAACGTGAAGAAAGGTTTTCCCTAGCCAAAATTATGCCAATAACTGACTTCTCCCTCTTTTCCCCAAGAAACTCCACCAAAATAGGAGTAGCGGGAGTTATCTTTACTAAAAATAGCCAGAGCGCCAAAATTGGCGGACTCTGCCCAAATCGCGCCAACCGTTAGCATTTAACATCAATGCTTGACGTGGTCACATGCACATACAAACCGTGGTTTAAAATGTTAATACCGCGCACTATCCAATTATTAAAATGCTTGGTCGTATGGTTTAACCATAGGACCGGGGCTCATTTGACTTACAACCCCGCGCGTTTAATAACATAAAACATGGTCGTATGTTATAACATATGACCGCGGGTCATTTGAATTGCCAAATCCCGTGCAATGTTTACGGTATGTGGTCATGTGAAGCGCATAGGACCGGGGGTCGGGGCTAGCCCCGGCCCGACTCCCCCCACCTTATACCATAACTCTATTAAATAGAATGTGGCCCGCTTGCAACATAAGATTCGATGCGTGGCCCAATGGCACGCGGACTTTGCTAATCTTTCCAACGGTGGGGGAGGTCGCCGGTTCGAATCCGGTCGGCCTCCATATATTTTTGCAACCAAGACCAAATAGACAAATACCGGGGTGCCACATGGCAGCCCTTGATTGGGCCACGTGGTACCCTATTATTCGCCAAAATGAGACGCCACGTGTCACGATTTAATTCGCCCAGCTGTCACCATAACTGCTCGCCACGTGTCAATCGTACGGTCCAGTCACACACTGCGTCAGCCTGCCACGTCAGCCGACACGCAGGATGCTGACGTCAGCATGTGCCACGTGTCACCCATCCAGTGGTGACACATGTCACTTTCCAATTGGTCCAACTGTGCTCTGAAAATGCCAAAAATGCATGACACGTGTCACGCCCAGAAGCTGCCACGTGTCCTGTACGGTCCTGCCACATCACTGTACGGCCGCCACGTCACTGTACAGCTGCCACGTCAGCTGTACGGCCTGCCACGTCAGCTGTACGGCCTGCCCAGTCAGCATCAAAATTTTGCCTGTTTGGCTCGACGAACAGACCTCAATAACTTCTCCATACGGACTTCGTTTGCGAAAATAAATATACCGCTGGAATCAGGAGAACGAGACGGATGCAATGGCACCGTTTTCGTCGCATTCCGAGCACTTTGAAAATTGAGCACTTTTTAGACCCCTGGTCCAGATTTTGATCACTTCAACAAATTGATGTTCAGAGTGACCTTGGTCTACCTATTTCTTCATGCAATTCTGGGCCATGACCAAATTCTCTTTGAGGTTACGGAGAATAGCCTCTCGAATTGTAAGCATTTGGTCAACCGCCTGGACCTTCGAGACACCTGGAAGGTATGAGAGAACTGAAGGTGGTGTTTTTCCATATACTTCTTCAAAAGGAGTCATGAAGGTAGCTATATGGTAAGATGTGTTGTACCACCATTCAACTCGTGGTAACCATTGAACTCACTGATTTTTCCTTTCTAATGAAAAACACCTCAAATATGTTTCCAAACACTTGTTGACAAATTGCGTTTGACCATCAGTATAGGGATGGTAGACTGTATTGAGATGCAATTGGGTTCCCTGTAGCCTGAACAGTTCTTTCCAAAACTTGTTGGTGAAAGTGGGGTCTCGATTAGAAACAATAGAATGAGGCAGGCCATGAAGCTTGAAGACATGATCCATGAAAATTTGAGCCATAGTGGAGGTGGTAATGGGTGTTGAAGAGAACATAAATGAGCATAATTGGACAAATGATCAACGACCACCATGATGACTGATTGATTTCATGATTAAGGTAAGACCACAATAAAATCCATAGAGATATCCCTCCAAATAGTAGGTGGAATCGAAAGTGGTTGTAGTGTGCCAGGGTCTTTGACGATTTCTCCCATGTGGCATTGACAAACATCATATTCTGCCACAAAATTGCAAACGTCATGTTTCATACCATCCCCCAAAAAATAATGTTTGACCCAGTCATAGGTTTTGGTAAACCTAGAGTGCCTAGTTGTGGGTGTATCATGAAGCTCAGAAAGTACTATGGATTTAAGTTGTGATTGTTTACTTAAATACAAACAACCTTTGTAGTGAAGCTCATCATTGTGCCAAAAGTACCTTGGGGAAACTGGAGAATTGTCCTGCAATTGTTGGATCATATGCAAAATTTTGGGATCTTGTAGCCATTCCTGATGAACAACTTGGAGCCAATTTGTTACAATGAAGGAGAGGGAAAAAAGGGACCTGTCATCTTCATTTTTCCTTGAAAGTGCATCAACAACCACATTGTCTTTTCCTTTCTTTTAAATGATCTCATAATCATATACAAAGAGCTTAGTCACCCATTTTTGTTGCTCCGAGGAGGAAGGGCGTTGTTCTAGAAAATACTTGAGGCTTTGATGATCTGTCTTAATTTGGAAGCGCCACCCCAATAGATAAGGGAACCAAAGAGCCACTACATGAAGAATAGCCAAAATTTATTTTTCATAGATTGATTAGCCCAAATGTTTCTCTAATAGTTGTTTGTTGGTAAAGGCCAAAGGCCGACCCTCTTACATAAGGACTTCTCCAATTCCTCTCCTTGAAGAATCACATTCAAGGACAAAGGTCTTTGTGAAATCAGGAAGGGCTAGGACTGGAGTGGTGCAAATGGCCACCTTCAAGGTTTGAAAGGCTTGATCAGCTATTGGATTCCAAGTGAAATAATTATTTTTAAGGAGATCAGTGAGAGGTGCCACAATCTTTCCATAATTCTTAACAAACTTGCGATAATAACCTATTAAACCTAGAAATACACACAATATTTTGAGAGTCTTTGGGCGAGGCCAAACCTGCATAGATTCAATCTTCTTAGGATCCACCCTGAAACCTTCCTTGCCAACAATATGACCCAGGTACTTGACTTATGAGGTTCCAAAAGCACATTTAGATTATTTGAGGAAAAGTTGGTGTTGAGAGAGTAGATGTAGAACACGATCTACATGACCAAGATGGGTTGTCTAGGTTTTACTATATATGAGGATATCATCAAAGAAAACTAAGACAAAATGATGGAGAAAAGGACAGAAGACATGATTCATGAGGCTTTGGAAAGTGGAGGGAGCATTACTTAAGCCAAAGGGAATGACCAAAAACTCATAGTGTCCCTCATGATTTCAAAATGAAGTCTTAGGAATGTTTTCCTCATTTATATGTATTTGGTGGTAGCTAGAATGAAGATCAAGTTTAGTAAAGAACTGGGCACCACTCAATTCATCCAAGAGGTCATCAATGACATGAATGACACTTTTTTATTTGATGGTGATTTTGTTGAGGGAGTGAAATTTAGGACATATGTGCCAAGAGTCTTCTTTCTTAAGGACCATGACCACAGGAGAAGAGTAGGGGTTCATACTAGGACGAATAACACCTGCGGTGAGAAATTCTTGAACAATTTTCTCAATTTCATTTTTATAGGAAAAGGGATGATGATAGGGATGAAAATTGGGAGGGAGGCTACTAGGGACAAGACGAATGGAATGATCATGGACACCACGGGAACTAGGAAGTCCTTGGGGAGTGGAAAAAACAACTTGATGTTTGGAGAGGATGTATTGGAGATCTCGTGACACAGAAGGTGTCTTAGTGGTGTGAATAGCATGGAATTGTGCAATAATGCCAGAATGAACTTTTTTGAGGATATTTTCCATGCGATGGGAACTGATGATCTTTGGGTAACTGGTGGTGATTCCTTGGAATGCATATTGCTGACCCTCCTGGTTGAATTGCATGGTTAATTCCTTAAAATTAATGAGAATGGGACCTAGAGTCCTTAGCCATTTTGCACCCAACATAATTTCACATCCACCCATGTTGATAGCAACCATATGAGATTTCATGTGTTACTGACCAATTTGGAGACACGCATTTTCACAATGCCCCCCACATTTCATGGACTCGTTATTGGCAATCATGATTTGAAAATTATTGACTGAACGGATATAATAATTAATTTCTTGGGAAATGTAGTGATGAATACAATTATGGATGATTTCACTGTCAACAAGGATGATGACCTTCTGATTCTTAATGTAACCAATTAGCTTGAGGGTTTGCAGAGAAAAGAAACCAATGAGATCATTCAAGGAAATGACCAGCTCAACTTCGGGAGGGTTGGAGGGTGGGGTCATGTCAGTGGGTTCAAGTAACTCAGCCACAGGGGGGCCACAACATCATCTTCTAAAACATCCTTGAAGATGGTTGTTGGCCCTTGGTTATGGAAGAAAGTGAAGAGTAAGGAAGAAAGGTGAAGTATGAACTGCGCAGAAAGCACATTGACTGAGAACGAGTCAAAGTGGTCAGAGAAGTGGAAAAGAAGGAGCAAAGGAAGGAAAATCTAGCCCTTGGAAGAGAATACCAAGGAAGACAGATCAGCAAGTAAAGATGGATTGAGGACAACTCAACAAGCAAAATAAGATGTCAACGAGTTCTTTGGAGCATCTCCCAGA
This sequence comes from Picea glauca, assembly GCA_000966675.3. Lineage (NCBI taxonomy): Eukaryota > Viridiplantae > Streptophyta > Pinopsida > Pinales > Pinaceae > Picea > Picea glauca. Next base: position 445,183 of record JZKD02S1959857.1, on the reverse strand, counting down.
AAAGAAGGAAAGATGGGATGGCGAAGCCCTGATAACGTGGGTCAAGTGGACCTAGGGTTTTAGATACCTAGGGTTTTGGATCTAGGGTTTTGACACCTATAGTTTTTCCATGTAATGTATAAATAAAGGTCTAGAGGAGATGGGATGGGTTCATTCATATTATGAGGGTTAATGGTTGTCGATTGTTGTTGTCGAGAGAGAGAAGTGTGATGTTGTATAAGAGTCTGTATTGTAAGATTTTTAGCTGGGTGTGAATATCAACCTTATAACTGGGTGCGTAGGGAGGGGAGAGAAAAAGAGAGAAGAGAGAGAGAGATATGCAAGCTAAGAGCGCAGATAGACCAATATGTTTCCATTTAATATATCAAGAAACACAGTTATCTGGACATAGCCATAGGGAGAGGGTCAACCATGTATATCTTATTCTTCTATGTGGTTGATGTTGTGTTATTTTCTTTCTGTTATACTTTTATTGCATTGTTGTGCTAGATCTGAGATATAACCTGCGAAGTAAGCTTAAGCTTGGTAAATAATATCTAGGTTGTTGTGTGTTGGTGCCCTGGATCCACTTTGCACTTCCTCTGGTTGTACACACATGTGTCCTACAAACCCCTATTGCTACTTCGGGTGAGACTACATCTGCATTGCAGGTGTTGCCGAAAGGGCCAGTAGTTAGGGCTTGTTGTTGCGTTGTTAGATTTGAACCCTGGGTCTGCCCCTGTGCCAACAAATGTTTCAGTTGTCAGGACCATTATCTTCTTGAGGGAATGTCAAGGTGGTTTCCATCAAACACAGAGATTCATAAGTGGAAAGAAGAATAAGAAAAGGACTTCGTTGAAGCCCGTAACAAGAACCCTAATCTTAGTGCAGAGGATTGGTTGGGAAGGTATATCTTTACTGATATACACAATATTTTCTTTGGAGGAATTCATAAAGAGCTATACGAGTGGTTAGCCGGATTAGCAGATACCCAGTTTGAAATCAGACCTAGACCACCTGTGGTTTGGACGTTGGCGTTGATCAAGAAGGTCAAGAGAGTTGATAACGTCATGTCAAGAGAAGTAGATCACTGGTTTGATAGCACTATTGGAGGGTACATTATTCAGTTTTTTATTGACAGAGTACAGTCATATAGCCAAGCAAAGAGATATTTCTTTAAGGGACCTAGAGGAAGATTTTTACACTTTTTGAAGTTGAAGATCAAGATGTTATTGCATGAGAAGAACATCTTGAAGATACAATAATCTATCGTATTGAAAATCTAATGTTCAAGAACTCAGACAGTGACTGTGAAACATAGGTTGGGAATATGCGCAGTGGGAGAAACAAAGAGGTTCCTCTGGTGAACCTGTTTGAGCATACTCACGAGCCATTGGCACAGGAAAAAGGGTTATAAAGTGGAGAAGAAGAAGAGTTATTGAATGAGGAACATTCAGAGTCCGCTAGGGAAGAGGAAGGGAAGACTGAAGAACCTCGTTGAGAAGAATCAAAGACTTCAGGAACTGCACCTACCGCTGAAATAAGTACTATTACTCCTCTTGTTCTTATAGCAACGTTAAGTAACCAGAGTAGTCAGATTTATCAGAGCACTCAGAGCACTGTTACTTTCAGTCCAGTACAAAATTAGTCAAGAAACCTAGGAAGATCTATGGCATATGAAATGAGGTTACCTATATTTAGAGGAGATGGATCTGAAGATCCTGATCAACACTAGTTCTTATGTGAAGTTGTATGGAGTATTAAGCAAGTCAGTGACAAAGTTGATAAGAGAGCTCAGTTTAGTACTACCTTGAGAGACCACGCACTGAGATGGTACATGAAGTTTGTTAAAGGGGTTTCACATCCTAAACCGTTGAATGATATCAAGACTATGTTGAGTGAAGAATTCAAGAAACCCAAGTCGGAGTCGCAGTGCATTACAGACCTGAAGGAAATCAAGTAGAGAGTAGCTGAACTTGTTTGAGGGTTTGATCAGAGGTTTAAGACCTTGACAGGCCGCTTCATCTTTCAGATTCCAAATGAATAGAATAAGGAATGGTTCATTGCTTCCCTCTTACCACACACCAGAGTTCCTTTGATGCAACAGAAAGTTTCTTCACAGGCTGAGGCATTGGAGATCGCCATGAAACTAGAATCATCCCATATGGGAGAATCCATCTCAGGTATGAGTCAAATTTTGAGTCATCTAACTAGTTTATCTCTGCAGGTCGAAGATATGAAGAAAGAAAAGGGAAAAGATAAAAGAGAAGACATTTGGTGTATTAGATGTAAATCAGAGGGCCATGAAAAGGAGCATTGTCCCCTATTTAATGAGTACTTGGCCTCTGGAGCTCCGAACCCTTTGAAGCAGGTTACTCTACCCTGGTGCGAGGTATGTAGAAATATACATCACCCTAGTGAATGTTATTACATGAAAAAATATGTCCAGACACCTACCAACCTTTACTGCACATTCTGTAAATATGTGGGGCATGATGAGAAGGAATGTAGGGCTTATGACCTATTGCATGAAAGTTCAAGAGATACATATAGGATTCAAGGAGAGATGCAACAGGAGGGAAATGCTACATAGTTTAACTCCCCAGAAAGAGGAAAATGCAATCCTCGCGATGGATTCATAGGAAGAAGACGAGGAGGAGGCATGGGTCAAGGTCGAGGTCAAATTATTTGTTATAACTACGCCCAACTAGGTCATTTGGTGAGGGATTTTCAGAACCCTTGTACCACCTGCAACTATTGCAACTCAATTGAACATGTTATTGAGGATTGTCCAACATTTTTATCAAAACTTCAGGAGAGTCGAGGATGAAACCAACAAGTTCAATTAATATCAGTCAAACCTCATGGAGAGGATCCTAGAGTCACTATTATCACAATAGGAGACACTATTACAAGAAAATAATTACAAGAGAAGATGGGGTGACTCTAGAAAATACTACAGAAGGATCACGGATCAGAAGAGCTACAGAGAAGACACAATTGTTTGATCAAAGGAAGGAGAAGCAAACATTTGAAGAGGCAAGAAGAGAATTTGGAGGAGAACAAGATTCTTCATCGAAGGCACAACCAAAAGTGCGAGAATGTGGGATGCCTTTGGAATTCGATCAGTCTGCATCACCTGGATAAGGAAAAGAGGTAAGAAATCTTGTCAGTTTCTTATATACGTTCATTGATTTGATTAAGGATGAAAGAGTTGTGCAAGAAATACAACACTTGATCAAACAATATGAGCCAGGGAAGGTAGAGCCTTTGCTGATTAGAGTAGTACATCAAGTATCCAGAAAGAGAAGGACAAACAAGGAACTACACCTTAATGCTTAGACTGGGGACTATGACATAGATTACGTGGTCCTCGACTTGGGATCAGAAGTCAACGTTATGACGAAGTAGACCTAGGCATTGATGGGAAAACCTAAGTTGATCTATTCCCCTATCAGGATCAAGTTGGCTAATCAACATGAAGTAATCCCCTTTGGAAGATTGTAGCATGTCCCTGTGGACATCGACGGGGTAAGGACATTAATAGACTTCAAAGTAAATGAGATAGTTGATGATAGTTGTCCTTATCCTGCACTGTTAGGAATTTATTGGGATTTCAAAAATTCTACTGTGGTTGACTTAAATAAAAGAAGAATGATGTTGGAAGGTGATGGCCTTAGGGTCATTGCACCTTTTTATCCCGACGAAGGTCGCAGATACACAGAACCCATCAAAGAAGAAGATTGTGCTTATGAACTAGAGAATATATATAAATTGATAGCAAGACAACATGATTACATTAATCCTACAACAAATGGAAACTTGAGATGGAGAAGTGAGAGTGCATGTTCATTAGACTCAGAGAAAGCAATGGAGAACTAGCATAAAAAGGATGTATGAAGTCTCCACATGGCGATGTGCCAGATTGACCAAGGAAGTTCGTTGGATCGGTACAAAAGTAAGTAACCTGCCCACATTTGATGGTTTAAATCATTTAGAAACATTCTTATTGGAATTTGAAGAAGTTTTACCAGTACAACAGAGGCTGTTGGCATTGGACGAAGCCTTGAAATAAATGCCAGCAAGATGGTGGGGGACACACAAGAAGAACATCGTGAAGTGGGTACAATGTCACACTTTGATGACAATGCATTTTTCAGACCAAGTCGAAGGGTGAGAATTTCGATACATAGGCCAGAGTTGTCCGAAGGACCATGTGAGAAGTCCTAAGGAGGCCTGGCATCGCATTCCTAAAGAACAGTGGGTGCACAATTTCATTAACACTCTGGATACTACGCCCATCAATTGGTATCTTCAAGTAGAACTACGCCTCACCACTTCAGATTGGTACGGTATGACCCAGAAATTTATAGCTACATTTTTATTTGAAAGTCAATACCCCATAGTAGATCAGGCTTTACAATTTGTAAGATAGAAAGTCTTTGAGGAGGCACCTAACCTCCCTGTTGAGAAAAAGGAAGATGAATGGACTACACCTCTTCAGAAATTACAAGGTTACTACAATATCAATGTTGATGAATATGATGACCCTAGGAATGTGAACATCGTAGAAAATGAAGGACAAAGAGACATGGAATGGCTAGGGGTTGAACTACCTATCATTGGATAGCCAATTAAAATCAAGAAATTTAATATTGGAATAGATCAAGCACCTAAGTTGGAGAATGTTGTAGATTACTGGGATGATTCCACTTTTGATAAGATTACATAATTACTACATGAGTATCAGGACTTGTTTCCAACCAAGTTCACAGACATGAAGGGAATTGAAGGGCCCATGGAAGAAATGAATATCCCCTTGAAACCAGATGCAAGGGAAGTCAAGCAGAGACCCTACAGACTAAATCCCAAGTATAAGAAGAAATTCAGGATCGAACTAGACAGAATGCTGGAAGCAGGAATCATAGAACCTATCGAAGAATCATAGTGGATTAGCCCTATGGTGGTCCAAGATAAGAAGTCAGGAGAGATCAAAATATATGTAGACTTGAGGAAATTGAATGGTGCATGGTTACACGATCCATTCCCTACACTGTTTACTAACGAACTGTTAGATAATGTATGAGGACAAGAAGTTTACTCCTTTACATATGGATTTTCAGGTTATCACCATATCAGGATTGCTAAGGAAGATCGCCATAAGACCAAATTTTCCATGGAATGGGGTTCTTTCCAATACACTGTGATGCCTTTCGGATTGAAGAATACACCAGCCATATTTTCCAGGGTAGTGGTCGAATCATTCAAGGAGTGTTTACATAAATTTTTGGAAGCATATTTTGATGATTGGACTATCTTTATCTTATTGAAAAATCATATTGAATGTTTAAGACTAATGTTGGATAAGTGCAGGCAATGATAGATTTCCTTGAACCTGAAGAAGTGCATCTTCCTCTCACCTTTTGGATTATTGTTGGGACACGTTGTATGTAAGCAAGGGTTTTTGGTAGATCCCTCTAATATTTCCATCATTGTTGATCTACCTCCCCCTACTTCGGTTAGGCAATTGCGCATTGCGTTGGGACATACTGGATACTACAAAAAGTTCATTAAGGGTTATGCACAGATAACAACACCCATGGAAAATATTTTAAATAAATATCGTCAGTTTCAATGGTCAGAGGGATGTCAGTAGAACTTCAACACACTAAAGAAGAAAATGGTTACTATGCCTATTCTGGTCTTCCCAGATTGGAGTAAGGAATTCCACGTCCATGTTGATGCTTCATCCATTTCCTTAGGAGCAATGTTAGCACAACCAAGAGCATGAGATATTGAGCAACCACTAGCCTTTGCTAGCAGGAATCTATCTAAAACTGAGATATACTACACTACCACTGAAAGAGAAGGATTAGCTATGGTGTATGTGCTGCAGAAGTTTAGACACTACTTGTTGGGAGGGAATTTCAAGATGTTTACTGATCACTCTACGTTGAAATACTTGGTCAACAAGCCAGTGTTGGAGGGAAGAATCTACATATGGCTAATTTTATTCCAGGAATATGACTTTGAGATTGTGGTCAAGCCAGGGAGAATGAACAAGGGACCTGACCACTTGTCTAGGCTAGAACATGGAGAGGAACCTACCAGTTTGGAAGATACACTACCAGATGTTACACATGAAATTTTCACACCTAGGTACCTCGCATAAAGTGTTGTAAAGTGTCATATAAGTGTATCATACACCTTGACACCATGGAATAACCTATGTCATAATCCCTAGTCAATGTGGAGGAGGGATATATTACATGAAGGCCAAAATACCAAGTGCACATGAATTATTATTAATATTCATGGAAACGAAATTGATTAAGTGTGAGAATCAAGTGCACATGAATTATTATTAATATTCATAAAAAATAAAGTAAGTAAGTGTGAGAAACCACCTCACATTTGGTTTCCTATTTTTTAGGGAAGGTGCAGGATCTCATGGATGGTTGAAATATTTCCTCCTTAAAATCCTTGAGAGATATTTCCTCTCCAAAATCCTTAAGACATAATTTCTCCCTAAATATCTTAGAGATCCATTTCTTAGTGGATCTGATGAGAGATCCTCTCCATGGTGGTTAAGCCTCCAAATCCTAGATAATGAGGGATTTCCATGGAGGATGGGAGAGAGGAGTTTAGAGATACCAAACTTATGATCTCATGAGAAGTGGAAGAGAATAATCAGTAAAAGTATTGTCATTCTGATCATGGAGCTTTTGAGAAAGGGTTGGACAAGGAGAGCTTGATGAAGCTGCTGCACTCACATTTATGGTTGTAAGTTTTCTTCATTGTTGTTCTCATTAATGCAAATAATGCTTGGCCTATTTATTTCAAACTTGTACTTGTTTCATATAAGTTTGTCTATAGTAGATGGATCTATGTTTTAGCTAATCTTAGTAGAGTAGGAAGTCTTTTGTACTTTTGTTTGTCTTGCAAGACCTACCAAGGATCTCAAGATCGAAGCTCATCCTGAACCTTGCAGGGACAAATGACGTTCATAAGGTGCACACCTTTCTCCTTCTCTTTTTTTCATTAGCTTGATTAGATCTAAAAGGAAGTCAGTGTCCATGTTAAGCACCTTCTGTCTTAGAGTTAAGGGTCTATCTCTCAAGAGGAGGTCTACCTATCCGCAGGGATATTTTCCTACAACACCAGATGCATAGTCTTGTCCATTAGAAAGGTTGATGATCACTTCATTGAGATAGTCCAATACCTATCTACAGGAATGGCACCTTGTGAACACACAGTCATTCAGAAGAAACAGTTGGTAGTTCATGCTGCATATTTTTCACTTATAGTTGGAAAACTATATAAGATGGGACCCGATGAGATCTTGAGGAGATGTGTTATGGAGGCAGAAAGACCACCGATTTTGGCAGAAGCACATCAAGGCATTGCAGGAGGACATTATTCTGGGAAAGAAACAACGCAGAAGATTCTTAGAGATGGCCTCTAGTGGCCCACTTTACACAAAGATGCTAAGGAATACTACAGAGCTTGTCATGTATGCCAAAGAGTTGGAAACCCTTCAAGAAGGGATGATATGCCTTTAGCACATCAACTAACATTACAGGCATTTGAAAAATGGGCCATTGATTTTGTGGGACCTATCAACCCCTCAAGAAAGCACACAGGATCTCAATACATCATCACTGCGATAGAGTATTTGACCAGATGGGAAGAAGAAAGAGAAGTTAGGGACTGTAGTGCAACTACAACTATGAAGTTCATATTTAAGGATATCATAACAAGGTTTGGATTCCCAAATATCCTTATGAGTGATCAAGGTACTCATTTTATTAATAAGACTATTGAAGCCTTAACTCAGGAATTTGAAGTTCATCATCAGAAGAGTACGCCATACCACCCACAAGTGAATGGTATAGTAAAAGCTTTCAATAAGATCTTGGAGACAGTGTTGACGAAGATTTGCAGTGTGAACAAAGATGATTTGGATTTGAGAGTGCCAACAGTACTATGGGCATATCAAATCACTTGCAAGAAGCTGACAATGAAGGCTCCCTTTAAGTTAGTTCATGGCCTAGAAGTAGTGGTACCTATGGAATATTTGGTTCATAGTTTGAGAATTGCAGAATTTACAGATATGGATGACACAGAAATTGTACAAGACAGGCTTGCACAGTTGGTAGAACTGGAAGAAGACAGGTTTATTGCAATATTTCATCAGCAGGTACATAAGGAACGAGAGAAGGCCTACCATGATAGGAATATCAAGAGGAAAGCATTCAAACAAGGATATTTGGTTCTAGTATACGGAATCAATCTCATGAAGCATACAGAGAATTTTAGGACACATTGGCTTGGGCCTTATGAGGTCGCCTATGTTACAGAAGGAGGAGCTACGCAGTTGAAGACTCTGAATGGAGAATGGAAAGAAGGTTTGGTAAATGGGAGTTGGTTTAAATTGTACTATGACAACCAACTGCATCACAGATCTCAGTAAAAGGATAAGAAGAAGGGTCTAGGTACCAGGTGTAGTTGAAACTAGGTACCAGACACAGAAAAGACAGTCTTCACAAGGAATGGAGGGACCAAGTAGAGAGCACAGGTTGCTCCGCACAGTCTAAAGTCGAAGTGAAATAGAAGGTTCAGTCTTGCAGTGACTCAGGACAAGTCACATGTGAGTGTTAGGGTCCTATTGTCCCTTGGTTATGGAATAAAGTGAATAGTAAGGAAGAAAGGTGAAGTACGAACTATGTGGAAAAAAAATTGACTGAGAATGGGTCGAAGTGGTCAAAGAAGCAGAAATGAAGGAGCAAAAGAAGGAAAAGCTATCCGTTGGAAGAGAAGACCAAGGAAGACAGATCAAGAAGGAAATATGGATTGTGGACAACTCAACAAGAAGAATAAGACGTCAACGAGTGCTTTGGAGCACCTTGCAAAAAACAAGGAAAGTCAAGTTGGTGAAGCCCTGAAAACGTGGGTCAAGTGGACCTAGGGTTTTGGATCTAGGGTTTTGACACCTAGAATTTTTCCATGTAATATATAAATAAAGGTCTAGAGGAGTTGGGATGGGTTTTTTAATATTATGAGGGTTAATGGTTGTCGACTATTGTTGTCGAGAGAGAAGTGTGTTGTTGTAGAAGAGTTTGTATTGTAAGATATTCATCTGGGTGTGAAGATCAACCCTGCAACTGGGTGTGTAGGGAGGGGAGAGAAGAAGAGAGAAGACAGAGATAGATATGTAACCTAAGAGCGTAGATATAAGTGTATGTTTCCATTTAATATATCAAGAAGCACAGTTCTGTGGACGTAGCCCTAGGGAGAGGGTGAACCATGTATATCTTGTTGTTCTATGTGGTTGATGCCATGTTTTTTTCTTTCTGTTATACTATTATTGCATTGTTGTGTTAGATATGAGATATAACCTATGAAGTAAGATTAATCATGGTAAAGAATAGCTAGGTTGTTGTGTGTTGTTTCCCTGGATCCACTTTGCAATTCCTCTGGTTTTAGACACCCGTGTCCTGCAACCCCCTATTGCTACTTCGGGTGAGACTGCATTTCCTTTGCAGGTGTTACCGAAAGGGCCAGTAGTTAGGGATTGTTGGTGCACTGTTAGAGTTGAAACCTGGGTATGCCCCTGTGCCAACAATGACCATAAAAATATTTTGTTCCTTACAATTGTGCCCAAGAAAATATTTGTCATCACAATTATAAAAAAGGTCTTTGAGTTGGCATTCAGCCATTTCTTCCTTGGTCAATTTTTGGATATTTAGTGGAGTGGAAGGAGAAGTGGGAGTGGTTGGTTTAGAGCAGGGAATAAAGGAGGGTTTTCTGGTTTGAGAAGAGACAACTTGTTGTGATTCCTTATCTCTTTTAGTAGATTACACCCAACTCTGAGGTGGAGCCACGAGGAAATGGTCACGAATATTATCCTTGAGGCCACTGATAAAACATTCTCGAAAAAAAACATCAGACATGCCCTCTGTACGGAAATCTAATTGCTCAAAAGTAGCGATAAAGTCTTCCACTATGCCATATTGTTTCAACTTTGTCAAACGACCTAAATGGTTGGTGTCAGTATTAAAGCGTTCATAAAGCTCTGCCAAAAATTGTGTCCAAGCCACATAGCCTTGGTGGACAATTTTTCTCCATTGCCACCATTGCCAATTTTCTTGATCAAGATGGAGAAAACCATACCAGAGTTTGGCCAACTCATCTATAATTCCATAGAAAGAGAAATAATTTTCCATTTGAGTTACCCAACTAGTGGGATCCGAGCCATCAAATTTTTTCACATCCACATGCGAAAGGTGTAGGTCACGCTAAAAGTGATGGGGATAAAAAGTCAAGGAATTAGAGGAAGTTTCACCTTCGAAGTGAAAAGGTGGGTCAGAGGATGGAATATCTGCAGGGATATTCATCTTTCCATAGATCATGGTAGTGAAGGATGCAAGTTGGGTAGCGAGGTCATGCTTGATGGTTTCCATTTTGGCGTCTATGGAGTAATGTAGGTTTTTATTGATGGTGGAAAAAAAGGTATCTAGGGAGGAATGAATGTTTTTATTGATGGTGGAAAAAACGACACTGAGTTGTTGCACTTCCTGTTGGGTCTCTGTGAAATTAGAGTACAAAGAATTGAAGCGAGCTTCCAAGTCTTGGCTATGGGTGTGGGACATGATGAAGAGGGAAAATGAAAAGGGAAGGGTGGGATCACACATAAAATGGGTTATGGTTGAAGTGTATCATGACGATCAGGGCGACGATGGGAATCCAAAGGGGTAAGGCCCAAATAAGGGTTTTGGAATGGGGTCAGGTCCATGGGAAATATTGTTTTTTGCTTAAAAATGATAGGTATGACTACGATAAGGCTAAAGAGAGGAATCCAACTGGATAGGGCTCAAATAATGGTGCCAAAAGTATCCTGTAGAGTTATAATCTGATCTGAAGAATATTGTAGTGTTGAAATGTCCAAACTCTTAACATGACTAAATGTGTAGTAATTTAGCAACCTGAATACATGAGGCACAATTGCATGGAAATAGATCTTGTCTGTTCTATTTATTTTCCCAGCCCAAGGGTTAGGGTATGTATGGTGTCTACAGACAATGGTTTTCCATGTGTTATAGCTCTCTGATAGACATGTGGGGTCCAACAATAGTACTTGGCCCAATATCTTAGAGCACCAACTAAGGAGGCTAGACTGTGCCCTTAGCTGTACTACCCGACTACCCAGGTACTAGAGATAGATCTTTGTAGCTTCAAGACGTCAGAATACGTCTCTACCCTGAAAAAAATTAACCCACAATTTTCTACCAAGGAAAGTGCTCTGATACCACTTGTAGTATTCCAAATATAAAATAGTATGCAGAACATAAATATTTCAGCTAGAAATGGAAAAACAACACTGATATAACCATAAAAATACTAGAATAATACCAGAATAACACCAGAAATAACACCTTTATTAATGATAGCAATGTTCACTTGCCTCTTCAAGGGGGAAACCTCCAACATAGCAGAGCTCTATTACAATAATATCCAAGACAAAAATTTGCATACCCTCTACTCCTATTTATACTAAATCTGTCTATCCAAAAGAACAATCTAGAGGAAGATCCTTCTAGAAGCGAAAGCTTCTATTATGTCTTCTTACATTTGACTTATTCTTCCTTATTGCTAGGCCTTGTTAATATTGGCCTTTATTACATGGAAATATATTATTCTACCTACATGAGGGGTTAGGGAGGTTAGGTCCCTAACACCAAGCTCGTCAGGAAACTGTTAATTCTGTCATACCAAGCTCTCAAAGCTTACTTCGACCCCTATAGAGCTTTCTTCAGCCTGCAGACATGAGTTTTTTGATCTTGTACTTCGAAACCAAATTTTCACATCTCATTGTACTAATCTAGTACACTTTCTCAGCTACAACTCAATCTGCATAATCATGTGTTGGTTCTATGTGCTTTCTGCAAAACACTATTTGTCTCACTGCCTGAGAGTATGTCCTCTACTTTTTCTGCAATTGTTCCTTATGGAACCGAGACTCTACACCTATAGATGCTATCTCTGAAGCTGAGAATGACTACTCTATTCTTACAATAGTTGTTGAAATCTGAGAGTAGCTCCTATATTCTAACATGGAAAAAGATTCATATAAAACTAAGAGTGGTTGATATTGTAGGTAGTGTTTCTTCCTTCATGGAGGTAACTCAATCTCAAATATAGGGACTACTCCCTCATAATCTCATACTATATTGGAATCATGGTTGTTCTGACTGTCTTCATGAACACTGGAAATATTTCTTTGATTACTAGAGCAAGTGTCTTGTCATAGTCGTCTCCTTCTTGCTGGGAGAATCCTCTGTACACAAATTAGGCTTTGTACATCTCTATACTGTTACTTGATATGCTAGATCAATCTTGGAAGTCACCACTGACTTCCCTTATGATCTTAAGGAAATATCCATATACCAGTCCTTCTGACTAGCTTCCTCCTATGTTATTGAAACAAGGGGATATTCTCATGAGATTTCATGTCTCCTAGAGGTCTCTGAAGCTACGATCTAGTCTTGTCAACTCATAGAATCTGTCTGTCAATCCTGGATGATGTCTCTTTTTCCCATATGATCATTTCTGAGATCAGGCTTACTATGAGTCTTGATTTCTTCAGAGTCTACAAAAACTTCATATTCTATGCAAGATATACTTGGTGTTGAATACCAAGTCTTAGTATGAAAATTTGAGTCAAACTTCAAACGAATTCTACTTCCTGTCAAGGTGGATTCATTATCCATTGACCAAGTATACTGTGAGTTATATTCTAATGTTTGGTAATCTTTGGAGCCTTCTTCTCCTTACAATCAATCTCTATAGGAGATACTCTGTATCTCAAATGTACCTTCTTCTTCATCTTATTTGGTACATGGATGTATATGATCATGTATACAACTTGGATAGTATGCTCCATGTCTCATCTAATATGTTTCCTCCTGCAACCATCACTATAGCTTCCTCAGGGTTATCACATGTGCTCTTCCCAGAATAAGAACAACAAAACAACATACAAGAATAATACTATTTATAATAATAATAAAACAATAGCAAGAAAAATCGTCACAGTAGCTCCTTCAAAGCTATCACTTGCGACCTTCCTGAAACAAGGGTCAAAAGTAAGAAATAAAATAACAAGAAATCAGAGCAACACTCTTCTTGTGTTTTTATCCATCATTCCTCCATGGTAACTTGGAAACAAAACAAGAAGTTTCTCTTAGAGGAGATGCTAGTTATATCTAGCAAATGATTACAATAAGCATTTATCTCAATAATGCTCACATGCTACCAAGTATAAAACTTTTCAAATATTTCTATCACAACTATAGTGTTTACTTGTAATGAGACAGTTATCAACCTTGACATGTGAAAATTTGAATCTTATCAACTTAACCAATCAAACCTCAAACTTGGAGTCTTATCTTCAAGAACGAGTATTGTTTCTTTTCTTCCAAGCCTCCTTCACTCAAAATGAAAAGTATTCTCTTCATCCTCTCCTCTGTACTAAGATGATATGTTTTCTTAACAAAAATATGAGTTAGAGAATAAACTCTATAATCTCAACCTTAATCAATATAATACTTTTGACTTTAATTTTGACCAATGGTTAGTATGATAGTCATAACTTCAATAGATCAAAATACAACCTAGTTGTTCATGAGATCATAACAAATAGAGTCATATTAAAATGATCAAAACTGAGTTGCATTGTTCCTCTCAATGTGTTGGATTTATGATTTTTGTTTAAACAAAAGATCCTTTCTCTTGAAAATACCCTTTAAAAATAATGATACAGTTTAAACATATGTAAGTACATACCTCTGATAGTATCGACAGGTAGTGGCACCATCTAACAACAAAGAAAATAAATAACAAGCCTTTAAAACTTAAAAGGTGTTGCAACTTGTAATTTAAAGGTAGTTGGATATTTTCTATGGTAAGGCGCACTAGGACAATAAAAAACAGTCCCAACACTTCAAAAAAAAATTCACTGCAACTAGTACTGCAACTGGTGTTGCAATTGGCATGAAGGAACTAGCACAAAGGAACTAACACTGCAACTGCAACTGATATTTCAACTGGTACTACAACTGCAACTACAACAGGTATTGCAACTGCAACTTAGGGTTTTATGAAGAAACCCTAATTTCTCAAAGTTCAAATTTTTGAATTCTGATACAGGGAATAGATGCACCCTCCTAGGGTGTGTTCCTAGGTGTGGTTACTTTCTCCAACGTCCTCCTCAAACAAGAAAAATGTCACACTTAGGGTTTATGCATAAACCCTAATTTTACAACAAACTGAATCTTGGAGAGGGTGCGTTGAAGCTAGCCACTTCTTATAAACTATGAGTTGGTCTCTTTTAGGCCAACTCTGATACTATGTTGAATTTTTACTTATACAACTAGTAGTTACAGTTCTTCTTTATTATTATAATCATTTAGCACATTAGTTGCATAAATAAGATCACTGAAAGAGAGACAATCACATAAACAACAGAGACACACATATTATCCCGAGAAACCATCATGGGGGAGAAAACCCAACAAAAAATTCATCAATATAAATAGACCAAATATCGAACAAAATATCCACCTCTACTTGTTCACCATCAACCCTCCTTGACATCACCTTGATTTGCAGTAGTTTCTCCTCCAAGACTTGTGCACTGTAGAGGTGTGTGTGTATTCAAATGAGACACCATCCTCATATAAAAATACAAGTTGTGAGGTGGCACTAGGGTTGTGAATCTTCACTTGGTTGAGCCGACTTTTCCTAGAAGTGGTCAAAACCACTTTACAATTACTAGGGGATGAATTTACAAATACCATCATATAAATACATGTTGACCAATCCACAAAAGGGGATTTGATATTATACAAGACCCGACTTGATTAATCCACAAAAGGGGATTTTATCTATACAATAATGACTCAAATATAAGTAGAATATTCTTCGAAGTTACAATAATTCAACATGGTATCAGAGATGTTGGTTTATAGAACTGAGCCTTAAAGGGCCTGCTACATGCTAGGACACAAGTTCTGGAAGAGAAATCAATTAGTGGCTTTTGAACAACATCAGAGGGGGGAGTTTTTTTGTTTAAACCCTATCTTTCACCCTGTAAATTGGATCCAAGTTGATTCTCCACATCATGACCTTCCAACAAATTCCTCCATCACAATTAGAGCAACAAAAGTGATAATTATGCCTGAAAAAAAAACCATCGCTCAACAACCATCGATCTGATCTTTGTGAGGGTTCTGCACCGTTGGATTGTTGTGTGTGGAGAAGATTGTGAGAGCTTGAGTGATGACTGGTTTGGGAAACTAAGTGACACCTTCGAACGGTCCTTGTGGATTCATAGCCTTGGCTTGGGGGTGACATTGTTGTTGAGACTTGGAACAACAATGTCTACAGTTGGGTGGAACGTCCTTGGTTTGCATCCAATTGGTGAATCATTTTGTTAAAGATAAATGCTTTCTGTCATGGTTTCATTTACCTGTATATTTACTTCCATTGTGTATTAATTATTATCTCTAAGATTCGTGTTTATAATATGCATGCTTGTTGGTCATTGTTGTGTATGGAATTGTATTTATTTATTTTATGTTGTAGCATGAATATTGATCTCTACATGTGAATATTTCATGTCTCTTTATTAATTAAAAATTTATTAGAATTCAAAATGAGTTCAGAAGTGAGTTTTGAAGTAGTGTGGCCATCCTATGGGTAGATGAGTACATTACAATAAGTATAATAATTATCCTAAGGGGATCATCCTCATCTTATTATTATTAAATACATATATAAATAATTAAATAATAATAAGGAAGTATAATAACTACTAAAAAATAAATACTTAAGGTAATAAAAGAAAATGGTAAATTCGGTAATGACAATTGTTTATGGGAAAACTCTAAAATATGATAAAAAATTAAACTAAACCCTATGGATGGAGTTCTTGGATTCTATATAAGGAGGGGAAAGAAGGAGAAAATGACACATCTCTTTTGGTTGAGCTATAGAGAGGACAAGCCTAAATAATTACTAGCATAGTAGTGTATTGAGGGCTCGGGGGTGAATTGTTTCTCAGGATTAAAGTAGCAAGGTCTACGATTGGGTGGAGTGGTGTCCCCCATTTTTTTTTGCATTCTTTTCAGATCAAAGATAAAGTTAGATCTACACTTCTAAAGTCACCAAAATTGCATGTTGGTTTCTTCACAAGAGTTAAGTACCTCACCGCTACCCCTATAAGTTAATTAATTTTATTAAAGTTTTCCTAGGTTGTACATCAATGATTATGTGACTTGAAAATTTCCTTTGAATCATCTTTGTATTTATACTTATTAATTAAATGAGCCCTTATAGTTTTCATACCACGTTCAATCAATATGGTATATCCACACAAGTTGAACAACTTAAGGTAATTGCTCACACAAATAGATCAAATATTAGTACACTAGTGAATTATGTGATTAAAACCCTCAAAAAGATAAACAATCCATGTCCTCATCCAATGCAACCACTTGAGGCAATATATTAATGAAAAAATAAATATTCTATCTATGAATCTCTCACAATTGATCATTAGCAAATGACCATCCATGCTCTTTAAACATAGATCCTGGACCAATTGTGGGTTAATCCATGAACCAATTGGGTGTTAAGTTATGGATCAAATGTCATTAGTACCAAAAAGAAGATGAACTATCGAATCACTTTATGTCTAGAAGATAATCATGACCATTGGATTAGTTATTTATAAAAACACACTAAAAAACAAACTTTACTTAAAACACATTAGACCAAGTTGAACTTAACTAAATCCTAAGTGTCCAAATATACTAACAAATTTATCCCCAATGAAAAGAAACTTCTTTGTTAATGTGTGAGCTTAAAAATGATATTCTCTCGTAATTCGCAAAACAAAAAATCTAAATTTTACCAAGATGTTTTATAATTATTATTCAAAACATTCTTAAAAATGATATTCTCTAATAATTCCGCAAAACAAAAAGTCTAAATTTTACCCAAAACCCATGGGCATGGAGGAAACTTTGATCTTTTGATTGGCACCAAGATTTTTGCTAAAATTTTGTTGGAAATGTTTGTTGAAAGAGTATTTTAGATAATTTATCATATTTGTTATAATAATTCATTTTAAGTTTCCCTTTGAGTTACTTTACTTTTCACTTAAAGCTATTGGTTTGGTTATTGAAGCACTCGTGCCTTGAGTTCGCTAGTGTAGGGCTCCGTAAACCAATTGAATTCACATTGTGATTTAAAACATAGAACTTTAAAACCAAACATATAATTCTGCACATGGGGGATCTCAAACAGTTTCTGCCGCTGGTGAAGACGCCGGATAACCAGGAGCTGGTCTAAAACTGGGCAATTGGCAACTGGGGTGTTTAAGGGATTGAAATCCCGCCATCCGATTCAAAAGGGTAAATCCCGTTCTCTGGGTAGCGCTGGGTAACTAAAAAAAGCTGGGTACGTCATGGGCATAAAACCTCTTTTCGCCTAGCTTTCAATCTGCTAGGCCTTGTCCATCCAATAGTGCGTTCACTGGGTTTGGTTGACCAAGACCTAAGTGGGGTTGAAGCTACGTTCGATCTGCGTTCCGATCTTTTTGCTTCATTCGGTTCAGGGAGCTGTCATTTTTTTGAGGTAATGGATCAAGTCCCCAAGTGTCACTAACTATTCCACCAAACAACAAAAAAGTGTACGTCCTACACCATTATTCCATAAACATAAATAATTAGACTTAATACTTTTATAAAACTAATTATAAGAACCTATAAAATCTTGATTGTTATTTATAGATTTGAACACTCTATTGTGAATACTCTTTGATTTATAAATAGTTCTTGAATCTGTGGAACACTCACATTAGAATTCAAGTCAAACACTCTAAATTATCTGAACATCCCACTCCAGATTGTCCAATAACCCTTCTGAGTTCCTATGCTGTCCTGAACGATACAATTATATTTATGTAAATTAAAACAATTCAGTAACCAGAAAACAATTACATTGTAGGTGCGTTGGCTAGCATAGGCTGGCGCGTGCTGATCCAATGTAGGGAATCATTCTAATATTTATGAACTATTACAGATTTGCAGGTACAACTAACAATGTGGCAAGTTTATAGCTATGAAATAGCAGTCTACCCTCAGTCCCTATGGTGGATGTTCTACTTTAATTATTCTATGAATATGCTTTGTGAAAAGTTTCCCCTCCCCTGCGCACATAGATAGATGCTTTAGGGATTTCTAAAGGCTAAGAGGCCGCTTCAAGCTTGGATAAGCAAACAGCGGAGCTTGCCTTGGCATCGTGGTTGCACATGCTTCCTTCA
>JZKD02S1959857.1:387093-398062 GCA_000966675.3 Picea glauca | reverse complement strand
ACATAGCATAACCAGAGAACCAGAGGCCTCATTAAAACTTTACAAGCGGGAGCATAGCTCTACCATCAACACTTACAAAATATAAAACTTGAGTATATATACTCAGAATTGCTAACGTCCACCAGGGATGCAATTGGACCCCTGCATTCAAAGCTTTTCGTTTCTTCTCCTTCTGTTAGTCTGCATAGGCTTTCCTTTGTCAGATGCAAATCTAAGACAGTATGGGTTTTGCATGAAAATTTCATGACAGGGTGACCTTTGAGATGACAGCCCACCCCCATGACTAGTGCTTCCATGCTTCCTATTTATGGTTGAAATGAGGTTTCAACCACCTTCTTCATCTTCATTAACTTTCCTTATTAGGATCGGGACAAACCCAGACATCCATGAAAGCTCTTAAGCGACGCCCCTGGCCTGTTGAGTTAAACTTAGCACTTCGAAACCGTGTTGTCTTCTTACGTACCCAATACAATGCTCTCGACCCGTTTAGCATAGTTCTTCCCAATTTCCCCATGTGACAACGAGCTTTGACCTTATTTTTATCCCGCATGATATTTCAGGACTTCACATTTCGGGAGTTTTCGCTCTACCCTGGATTTAAAATCGTGATGCCTGAAATCGTGAAATGACCGCTGAGATCGACGGTCAGACTTGCTTCAAAATGGACGGCTACGATCACTCCTCTGATAACATGAAATGTCGATTATGTGATGAGCGCTAGCCCCCTTTTCCCAGACCTGCTTCCTCTGTGACCGGGTGCTAGAACTGTGGGCCCAACCCCTGGGAGATTTCGTGATTTCACGTTTCGGGGATAATAGATGTTGCTCTAGGGAAACCTTCGATTTTAGAAATCATGAAACCTGGTTTTTTCATTTCGGGGCTTAGGGCTATGTGTGCACTTGTTGACGAGAACCCCGAAATGTCAATTCCCAAAATCGTCGAAGTTAAATCATCAACCCTATACTTCTCACAAACGGATGACCTAGATCTAATTCTTTGCTTGACCTATGATCTCCAGCCTCTTCCCTAGCACTAAACTTCAGGCAAGTTGATGGCCCCAACTACCCGATGATTGTCGATCTGCTCCATCGATGGATCCTCGCCACTGAAAATTGATCTTTTCCCCCTTGCTTGATTTGTGTTGCTATCTGACTGCTCACAGTGTTGTAGACAATGACAGTGAAGACTTGGACGACATGACTTAGGTTTGGAAAAACAAAGGCTCAGTAGTGGAGGTAAAGTGAGAAGTAATCTGTTGTAGGGGAAATAGAGAAACTTGGGGATGATATCCCTCAGACAATTTCAACAAGGAAAACCAATCAACCAAGGATGAAGGAAAACAACAAAGAGAAATGTATGCTGGAAAGAGAAATCTATGATCGAGTTTGCACAAAGGGGAAAAGATAGGCAAAAATCACAGACTTAGGCCAAAACCACCATCCATTAGAACATGACAAGCTTAATCGCTAACAACATGCATTTATATGTGCGTTTTTGAGAAAGGGACTTGGATGAAAAGCATGAGAAATAATCTTCTTATAAACTCATAAGGTAGACATGGAGTAGAGGTGGAAGCAAGTCATAAGTCTCAAACCTTACCTCTTTTATCCTCACCATAATTTCCAAGTGGATGGAATGGTATTATGGAAAATTGTATAGTTAAATGATATTCCACGTGAAGTAAGAATCCAAAGCCATATTAATAAACTCTTTACTATTAAATATCATTTTCATTCCAACAATATTATCGAAGACTTTCCAATTTAAAATCTTGGATTTCACGACGGTGACATTGCTAAGAGAAAATATTTTTCTTACTAAGAATATCTTTTCCAACTTTTCAAGAATTATTGGTTGTTGAAGTAAGTCTATATCCTCCCGAGATAGAATATTTGGGATGGTTTTTAGAATTTACTTGAACCCTATCCTTATAATTTTGTTCTTAGTAAAACTTTCATAAATAAAGATACACTTCTGGTTTTGTTTGACCGTACTTTGATGTTCTTTCCACATTATCATTACATTATTCCTCCATAAAGTTTCAAAACCTTCTATGGTTTTCCTTTTTGTAAAAATATTTGGTATTTCAATCCTTGCATTTAATTTGAACACTGGGATTTCAACCTCCAATATTTTTCTTGAAAGAACTTTCAAGTACATCTTTCATCCTAGTCCTTTAGTTCATTACTTAGTCCTTACACTTAAATTTCTTATTGGACTTCCTCAAGTTTCTAGTTTCTATTTGTAGAAATTCTTTTCTTCATTAGTATGTTTGTTTTCAATACAGAGCCTTTATATCCTTCTTGAACCTTTGGATATTTTTTCTGACAAGTATGAGATGTTGACACAAATATTTTTTAAGGGGAATTCCAAGAGTTCTTAATCAAGTCCATGAACCCATGCCTAGAGTTCCAATTGGGGTTAAATTTGAGAGGGATCGTGCTTCATTTCCTTTTCTTGGTTATCTTGAGGAAAATGGGATTGCAATTCAAGGAAAATATAAACAAGGTGGAAGAATATAAATAAATTACCTCATTAAACATTGAGCCAATGACTAAGTAATATGTAAAACCCGTTAGCCATATAACTTCCTCTAAATATCTTATTAGATTAGGTTAACTTTTATTTTTTTATCTTCATACATAAAAGTTGTTGTTGAGCTCCATAATACCCTCACTTTATTTATTATAATCCTAGGAAGAGGAAAAAATAGATTTCTCCTTTGGTTTCACAATCCAATAATCCAAATCTCTAGAGATTTATTGATAATGAATTTCAGAAGAGATGACCAACATTGATTCTTTCTTTGGATAGAACAAATGATGGCATGCACTTTTTATTTTGAAGAAAATTGAAATCTGATGATCATTGATCTCACTAGATTTGAGGGATCCTAAATAACAATGGCTTCTAAATCTCTTAGAATATGTAACTACATAACTACTACATTTGTCATGGATGGATACAAAATTTCATACTTCTATGTTATCCATTTTTCATTCTTGTAAAATAACTACAAATATTTTTCCCTCCCTTGTTAACAAAATAATATTTTCAATGCTTTATCCTACTTCCTAAGCCATGCTTGATATTGTAGGAAATGATCTTGATTTTACTTTTCTGTGGGATTTAGGCCCCAACATACTGTGAATAATTTTTTGCCTTCTTAAATTATTTTCCAATCTTGCTTCCTTATATCACACTTCTTGGTGAGTCTATTTTCATATATTTTTTCACTTGCTTTTCAAATTCCTTGTGCAACATGTCTAACATGGTTTCCTACCAAGCTTATATTTCCTTACCAATGCCAACTCTTCCTAGTAACCTAGTAAGTCTGTTCCTTATCTTCAGGTTGAGAATTTAGAGTCTAATCTTCCTATGGGAAAGTTGGGTCCTCATTTGGAGACAAATGATCTTTAGATTGTCGAGGTTTGGGGATAAATATAGGGGAGGAAGGGATTCCAACCTAAACATAGTTACCTAATCKATGAGAACCCCCTAGAKTTCTCTTTTTYTTTAGAGGTCRCATTTAATGGTTTTTTTACCCTCGTTTCAAATAGCAGTTCTCCAGAATCACCCTTYTTTTCAAGGTAATTTTTTGAAATTTTGAATCTTATTAGTTATAAAGTATTAATGTTTTTTTTTGAAATGWTGTATTTTAYTWATTTTTTAAAGGTCTATTTTTAAATGGTGTTTGTTTTTGTTTTTTCATTTTTTTCAATAATKTTTTAACCTAAAATTTGATGTTTTTARCATTATTGAAAATSTYGTGCACTTTATTTTTTYAGAGTTTCCATTTTARTCTAATAATAGTTATTCTTATTTATTTATTTTACAATGAAATGCACATCYCGGGGAAACCCACCTGACACTTCCCCTCATTTCAAGGATGGTACCMAGRGTAAATCAAATTCTATCARATTTACCAYTGGAGCGTCGRCGCACACACTCTTTGAGTTGTGACATTATGGTGGGGTTGTGGCTATTAGCAATGTGATGATAGGGCATGCAATTCTCGTCAGTGTTGTGACACTATGGTGGGAAACCTCCATCGACATTCTGATTCTATGATGGGCAACATCTGTCAACGTTGCAATGATTGGGTGGGGGATGCCATTATATAATTGACATGCTAGGGGAATTTTTTGTTGGGTATTTGATGATGAGCATGATATTTTGAGTTCTAACAAGAGGAAAATGAAGCGAAAAAAATTTAAATTGATGTTGTACATTGAAATCCATGCTTATGATGCATTCTACACAAGGAGCAAGTAGATGTGTTAGACTAAGAAGTCAAAGAAGTTGAGTTAGATGTAGATGAAAAGGTTCTCGATATATGATGATATAGACAATTAGGATTAGGGTTTGCATTCTTGTATAAAACCCTAATTCAAGCTTGTTAGAGCCTCACGTCTAAAAATGCACATTCACACTTAATAAATACATGTTTTTCTTTTAAACTGTAATTTATGGCCTTGTGCAAAATGCATGCCATGCTTCACAAAAACACACGTCCAAGTATTAAAAAACTACCAATTTGAGTGATTCAAGTTATTGAGGGTGTCTTAGATAATTTTACACCTATCTATTGTTGATCTCTTTTTCTATTAGGAACAAGAGTAAACCTTGTAGGGTATTCTTGTTAAGATTTATCAAGTTCCCCTCTTCATTTTTATAGAGGTGGTACTCCTCTTTCTCACTCGAATTTTAAATATTTTCATTTGAACAATATATTTAAACATTTATATCAGCTACAACTTGTTATCGTGCAATTCGTACTTTTCCCAAATCCCAAGGGAAGTGGATCAAATTCATAATTTGTATTTTCTAACCAGAGTCTTGACTATATTTTTATGAAAAGTTTGATCTAGATTTAGGAGTAGAATGAACTAATTAATAGACTTAATACAATAAAAAAAAAGATATGAAGAACAACATAGATATCCAATGAACAATATTTTCTATGGAATAAATGAAATAGGCTGAAACTGTAAAACTTCAGAACTGAAACACTTGATCAAATGATGGTAGCTATCTCTGAGAAGAGATGTGGATGCTACGTGCATCTGTATGAGAAGAATGATTACAATGAGGAACCAAAGAAATTTTTTTAATATTACTTATGAATTCCAAAACCCTAGACATCCAAAAACATAACCCTAGAAGGTGAAACGCCAAAGTCATGTGAGCCACTATGGGTAAGTTGGTACATCAACTTCCTAGGGTCATAACGTTTGCATACGTCCTCCATTTTAGGCGCAGGATAGCCCATTGGAAAGGTATTTCAAAGAAATAGACATTTTAATGCCAAACTCTAACTCTGTCTACAGTTTGATTGTGGGGATCCAAAAAAGCACTATTTAGGGATCCAAAATGGCCCTAGAAGTACATCAAGATGTGATGATATGAAAACATACAACATAAGCCAGTTGGATTAGGTGAGAGGCCACCAGTATCCACCTGGAAGATGTGTAGGGATTCAACCATCCCCAAAAGTGTAGAACCCACAATTACAACGAAGTACAAAAGAACATGTTGAACTGAAAACAAACAAGAGGAGTCAGTTGGAATAGGTGGGTGGCCACCGATATCCACCTAGATAAATCATCCACACTGATCAAAATCCTCTGTAGTTCATATAGACACAGGGGAAGTTGCAGAATGATCGCCATCATAAGTGGTCCACCTACTTGTAGCAGTTCCATCTCAACATCAAGTATAAGACATGAAGCAATAATCATGTTGTTGAATACCTCAGTCGACCTCCCATTCCTACACTCACCACCATGCTCCATTCATGTGAACATGAGGCATTTGAGTGGCCCCAAATTTATCAGCAAGATATAGACTTCGCCACCACTTATCAACTCTTGGGTACATGCACGAATGTCACCGATTTTCACCTTTAAGATAGACTGTTATGCCATCTGGGCCATCTCTGTGTTCCTACAAGAGAGCGTGCAAAGATGATTTGAGAAGATCACTACAGTCGGATGGAAAGACATTTTGGTCATTCTATAGAAAAAACATTATTGGCAAAAACTTTGATAGGACGTCAACAAGTATATCATATATTTCACTGCCTGTGCCATTGCCGATCCAACCATTAAGAAGCAAGGCTTGTACACACCTCTTCCTACTCCTGAGAAGCCTTGGGAATCCATATCGATGGATTACACGTCTGGCCTTTTGTCCACCAAGCAAGGCAATGATTTTGTATTTGTGGTAGTTGATCGGTTTTTGAAGATGGCCATCCTCATAGTCTGTAAGAAGAACATCACAACGACAGATACTGCCAAGCTCTTCTTCGAACGAGTGTGGGTCAATTTTTGGATACCATAGACCATCATCTCCGACCAGGACAACAAGTTCCTCAACACATTTTAGTCGGGTCTCTGGTCACTGTTGGACACCAAGTTCACTAAATCCATTGCTTCCCACCCCCAAACCAACGACCAAATAGAGGTCATCAATCAGATGATTGTCCACATAATTTGCATGTACAACTCTAAACATACACATACATGGGATGAGAGTCTTCCCTATGTTCAACACAGTTACAACAGGGTTCTCCATAGCTCCACCAACCATATCCCATTTCAGGTGGGGTTGGGATTCCAACCATTGGGTCCCATTTATGTTTCACTACCTCTTGCAACCCCACAAAGATAATCTTCACATGTTCAATATGAGATTGACAAAGCCACCAAATTAATTGAGAAGATTCATCACATTCGCCAATGGGTCCATGATATTTTTCAGAAAGCCAATGATAATTACAAGTAGTGTCATGATCAACATAGGGTATCACACTAGTTTCAGGTGGGAGACAAGGCCTGGTTACATTTTTAGAAAGAGCATCTTATAGGGCCCCATCGGAAGCTCCACCCACTTTTCTATGGGACTTACACTCTTACCAAGTTTGTGGGCAGCAATGCTTTTGAGGTCAACACTCCACCCTTCCTTGGCTTGCATCCAATGTTCAATGTGGACCTCCTTCGACCATATTTTCCACCATTCTTGGACACCTCAGATATTGTACAACAACTGAAACCAACAGAGCTCAACCCTTATTGCATGGAACAAGCATCCATTAAATAGATAGTGAACACACAGGTCAAGGGCATTCACTAACAAAGGATCCATCTTTATAGGGTTTTCAAGGCAGGGAAACTCCTACACCAAGGAAAGTGGCTCACCTGAGGCTAAATTCAACAGATGTTTCCTCATCTAATGGGGGAACTCAAAACAATGGAGACCATTGCTTCCTAAGGGGGAGGACTGATCAAGGTGGATATTGGTGGCCACCCACCTATTCCAATTAGCTCCTCTTGGAAATTTTTAGTTCAACACGTTCTTTTGTACTTCTTTGTAATTGTGTGTTGTACACTTTTGGGGTTGTCTAAATCCCTACACAACTTCCAGGTGGAGACTGGTGGCCTTCCACCTAATCCAAATGGATTATTTTGGATGTTTTCATGTCAACTCATCTTTCTGTACTTCCATGGTCATTTTGGGGCCCTAAACAATGTTTTTTTGTCTTGCCACAATCAAACTATAGACAAAGTTAGAGTTTGACGACGTAATGTGTATTTCTCGAAAATACCTTTCCAACGAGCTATCACTCTCCTAAAATAGAGGTCGTATGCAAAAGTTACGACCCCAAGAAGTTGAGGTACCAACTTAACATCGGGGCCCAGATGACCATTGGTGTTTCATCTCCTAGGGTTAGGTTTTTGGATGTCTATGGTTTTGGCACTCATGAGTAATGTTAAAAAGGCCTCTGGAGCCTCATTGTAATCATTATGCTCAGACAGATGCACGTAGCAGCCACATCTCTTCTCAGAGATAACTACCACCATTTGAGAAAGTTGTTTCAGTTCTGCAGTTTTACAGTTTTAGCCTATTTCATTTATTCAATAGAATATATTGTTCACTGTATATTTGTGTTGTTCTCTATATCTTTGTGTTTATTGTATTAAGTCTATTAATTAGTTCATTCCACTCCTAAATCTAGATAAAACTTGTCATAAAAATATAGCCAAGACTCTGATTAAAAAATCATCGATTGCATTGGAATCCTAAAAATAGGTTATATCTATTGGAATTCATTTTCTATGATTCCATTTCCAAGAAATTATTTTGTTCAACTATCTCTGGAACTAGGTTTTTTCTCAATTTGAGGCAATACAATTTTTGCACAAATGGGTCGAATTTGAAAAACATTGGCTCAGGAGATTATGGGCAGAATGCTCACATGGGCCTTGACAAAAACACTTGTGAGAGCTTAAAAAACTCAAGTATTCTTCTTGGTTTGGATTTTATGCCCCCATATCAAGTTGTCAACGTGTCCCTGAATGGATTCAAAAAGTGAGTAACAAATTTCCATTACACTCTAAATGAGACTTGGATTAGAAAATTGTTGATTGTATTGGAGTCTTGGCATCAATTAATAGCTAGCAACACCCCTCTGCTATCATTCCATTTCCTGGAAAAAAAAATGATGATCTCCAAAACCCTGGTTTTTCTTAGTAAGGAACAATGCAATTTTTACACAATGGGATTGATTTTGAAAAAAAATGGCTCAGGAATTTGTGGGTAGTGTGATCACATGGGCCTTGGAAATAAAAACTTGTGGGATCTTACAAAAATCAATTATGCTACTTGGTTTGGATTTTATGACCTCATACCAAATTCTCAATGTGTCCCTGAATGACTTGAGGGAGTGAATTACAACTTTCCATAAAACTCTAACGAAGGCTCAGATAAAAAAAATGTTGAATGCATTGGAATCTGAACACTATATTACATCTAGGGGAATCCCTCTCCTATGATTCCATTTATTGAAAATTATTTTATTTGGCAATCTACAAAACTAGGGTTTTTCTCAGCAAGCAACAATGCAATTTTTGCACAAAGGGTTCAATTTAGAAAAACACCAACACAGAAAATTGTGGGTAGCATGATCATGTGGGCCTTGGAAAAACACAGTTTCGGGATCTTAAAAAAATCAATTATGATGCTCGGTTTGAATTTTATGTCCCCAAACAAAATTATCAATTTATCCTTGAATGGATTTAGAAAGCGAGTTACAACTCACCATAAAACTCTAACCGGGACTTGGAGCGACAAAATGTTGAATGAATTGGAATAATGACACCATTTTATAGATAGGGGTACCCCTTTCATATGATTTCATTTCTTGGAAGTTATTTCATTCAACTATCTACAAAACTAGGGTTTTTCTAAGTAAGGAATAATGCAATTTTTGCACTTGGTGTGGGAATTGAATACTTTTCATGAGGTTTTTTCGAAGAGTGTTTCTATGCTAAAAGGATTATTGGGATGAATATTGAATACCATATTCTCTTTCACATCCATATAATTATGAAACATGTATTTTCATGAAATTTTTTATCATTGTGAAATTGTTGGAGTCCAAGACACTAACAATGACCTACGAAGAGCCAAATGAGCTAAGAATTTGATGGGAGACAATGATTTTTTTTAATGTATCAGCTTCAAAATTATTTTTTTAATAACCATGAAACATAGAAATCCTTTGTTTGATCATTCATGTATCTTCTTTTGGTCCCGGAGGTACGTTTTGCACATGTTTGAACAAATGTCTAAGGAGGCTTGCTAGCCTTCCAAGATAGTGATGTGCCTCTATAGAGAAGATCATTGGTTATGAATGCTAGTAGATCCCCTAAGTTCCCAATATTGAATCTTCTATTTGATACATGAATTATTTTACCCACTTTGGTAAATTCCTAGGAATCTCATCACTCACTTCGTATCCTTGTACATAATCTTAACCAATACAATGGTCTTCCAAGGATTCAAACCAAGTGTTTGAGAGATATGTGAGAAAACCCATGTATTTTTTGAAGGATTGAGAGATACGTGAGAAACTAATTCCAAGATTGCGAGTTATATGACATTGCTAACCATATTAGTTTCCATTGTTAGAGTGAAGAGAATAGAATTTTCAAGCTTGTGTCCTTCAAGAGGGTTTCTTCAAAATTGAGTTTATGTTTTTATTCAGTGAAATTTCCATCCATAAGCTTGTCTGTAGCAAAGATGAAATCTTGGGATATTGATTTTAGAGTATCAATTTTCCCATAATTATTTTCTTGTTTCTTCCATTAATTTTTCATTTTATGATACAAGTGAGGAAGAAACCTATATTTAAATCCATTCATAAATCAAATATTTGCAAAAGAAAGAAGAAATGGATCAATATTTTTTTTTTTTCTCAAATATGAATACTTTACTTGAGAACTTAAAATTGTTGAAGTTGTACATCAAACATCTCATTTCCCATACACAAGATTATCATATTACTTTATGCATTAACAATACAATGAAATGGATAGTTAACGAATAGTACATTGTTGGATTGAATATCATTCTTGAGTATTTCATTATTCATGCTCACAAAAATGTTGAGAATTGGTTGTTTCTTGCTTGTTCATTGGTTTCACCATGTCTAAGGGTCGCTATGAGAAGAACTCACATTCCTAAAATACCAATATTACCAAAATTGGCAAGGGATAATATAACATGGTATACAAGGGATAGAAGGATACCATTCATACTTGGGACCTCTTATTATACCTTCTTATGGAGAATTGTAAAACCCTCCTAGTTAAGGACAACTACTCTGTCAATCGGTGCAATTTTTTTTTTTCTTTGTTAAAGTGTGTGCGCGCGTGTAGAAGAAACAACCCCCTCGACTCTACATCACCACTCGAACCAACACGACGCAAGTAATACGAACACAATCAAGACGACCCGACATATCACAGTGACAACAAGAAATAAACGCCCCTGAACATAAGGCGTGCGACTAGCAGCTGTAAGCAGAAAAAGACACCAGGGGTTAGGCACAGTACTGTCACAGAATGAAGGAATCCAACAGTAGAGTCGCAGTAGTGGAACTGTGCCTTTAAACAGCCCGAGACTA
>JZKD02S1959857.1:363336-373438 GCA_000966675.3 Picea glauca | reverse complement strand
CTGTGGTTGTGTCGTTTAGACATATCTTAGTGTCTGAAGCTTTGATTCCAAGAGGATCTCGATCTCGAAGCTTTTCCTTCTCAGGCTGTTGGAAGATCGAATGTCCATAGTAGGCCCTTACATCTTCTCACCAACTCTTCCCCATACTCACCTTTTACAGCAAATCACTGACTAAAGTTAGATCAAGAACTCACTTGCCTATGCGTGCCAACCCAGTTTTCTGAGTTAGAACGATATAATCCTGAGACAGTGTCCATTAGACCACCCTTAATTTTATTCATTGTGACATACAAACTGATGGGTACTAGGCTTACCTCTGCTGTAATCCAGAGGTGACTTCTGGTGCTAACATTTATGGCACCATTGCCGAGGACAAAATTGAAGATTTTCCCTGGGATTGAATGAAAAAGATTACTAGTTCTGAAGGTACATCATAACTTAGTACATTAAATATTGCAATTGCGCACCTGGTGACTCCATTGTGGTGACTCCATCAAGGAGGATCCACTGGCGACTCCATTGTTTCAGTTGTGGCTTCTAGAAGCAGACAAACAAGATCTACTCCACAGATGCCTTTAGCAACACTTGAAGTTGACCCGGAAAAAATTGTCAGAAAGGAAAAGGCCCTCCGAGAAGGTACTTCTACTGTTGAACCAGGTATTTTTTATAATTTCCACTGTCCTTCTTTAGAAACTCCAATTTGTGTTTATCATTCCCTTGTTATACCTTCTGTTGGAGTTTCTTGAACTCTAAATTTTGGGAGTGTTCCTGTGGAGTTTTCCCCTCCTGGTCTGGAATTGGAGGGAGAAAACCTTGTCACTCCTCTCTATCCTAAAATTGTACAGTGGTTTAGACCCAAGGCATCTGAAGATTTTCCCACCCAGGATTTACCACTCCCCATCCTGTTGTTTCTGCTATAGATGGAGAAACCTCTTTTCCTTCAGGCCCTTTGGCCTTTTCTTTGAATCCTATGCTACTTCCCTTTCCTCTTAGAGGCTCAACCCCAATATCCTTAGTTCGAGCCATTTCTCCTCCTAATTCTCCTCCACCTCATATCCCTATGGAAGGTTCTTATCCCCCTGGAAACAGAATGGATGCCATAATGGCTGCAAGATACGCCCCTCTAGTCCTACCTCAACCAATGAACTCTCTCCCTGGTGGGGATTACCTAAAATATATTCCTAAGTTCACCGGAGAAGAAGACATAACTATTGATGAGCACCTTCCTGGCTTCTATAGTTATGTAGACAATCTAAATATTGAAATGAAGACGTATGGATGAGAGTCTTTGTCCAGAGCCTTGATGGTGAGGTTAGGAAGTGATCTAGGGGATTAACCCCTAGATCTATTGTTGGTATTGAAGCCTTAGATGATGTTTTCTTGAGGTAGTGGGGGGATAAAAAAGATTTTATGTATTATATCACAAAGTTTGGGTCCCTGAAGAGGAGGGAGAATCTATTTCTGATTTCTCCAAAAGATTCAACAAGATGTACAATAAGATCCCTGTTGAGATAAATCCTACAGAATCCTCTACCAAAATCACTTATGCTAGTGCTTTCGACCTTGATGTCTACCTCATGCTCAGGGAAAGAAGAGCTACTTCCCTAGTTCATATGCAAGATGTAGCCTTGGAAGTAGAATCCAATGTATTGGTAGTTGGTAGACTTAGGAGCAAATCCCACAAAGACAGAGGAAGAGGAAGATCTGAAGCCTGAACCTATAGTTCTTTTGCATCCTACCCTCAAGTAGATGAATTAACCAAGATGGTGAAGTCCCTGTTTGCAGAAATGGAGAAGATGAAATTTGAAGGGAAGTAAGGTTATAAGAATGTCTCAAATACTGATAACAGAGGCAACTTCAGGAGGCTAAATAATAATTCTCCTCAGATTATGCCAAAGGAGAAGAGGGACAAAGATAGAAGCGACCAGAAAATCCAGACTCCCCTTCAAAATAACCTTGTTATTGATGAGGAAAGGGAATAAGAGGAGCTTGACCCTGAAATTCATTGTATTGGAGACACCTCCCCATTTCCCCATTTGACTCAATCCACATATGAGGAATCCTTTTTGAAAAATCAAATAAATGAGATAATCAAGGGTGAAAAGGATAATACCAGTCCCAGCAAATACAACCTATGTTCCAAGAGGAAAATAGAAGAGTATGACACCCCTGCTCAGCCTCCCAGAGCAGAGAAGCCTACTAAGCATGCAGTGAATACCATTAAGGAAAAGAAAGCTCAGAATCCCTCGCCAATAGCCAAAGACCTTGTCCCAGAGGTGAGATAAATTATGAAACCCCCTTCCTCTTTTAGCTTTTAGCATGAAATTTGGAATATTAGAATCCCTGTCCCCCTGGCAGAGCTAGTCAAGCACACAGAATTCAAAAGTTCCCTCTCTAAGTTGTTGCAGCCCGAACCACCCTATCATTCCACAGACTTAGTAAACCTCTAAGACAAAAATCTTGCAGTCATATTAGGTCCTATGGTAGAAGATAGAGATGATTCATCCCCTCCCTTCTACACATACCTGAACATACATGACAAGGTTTTGCACAACTATCTGATGGATTCAGGGGCTTCCCATAATCTTATGCCCAAAACTGTCATGGAAAAATTAGGATTGGAAGTCACAAAGGCTTATCATGATTTGTATTCTTTTGACTCAAGGAGAGTGCAATGTCTTGGGGTCATCAAATATCTAGTGGTAACCTTGTTTCAGCTTCCCATGAAAAGTGTGGTTATGGATATCATGGTGGCTAATGTTCCTCACAAGTTTGGCATGTTGTTGTCAAGATATTGGATAAAAAGACTTGGGGGAACCTTGCAAATGGACCTCACATATGCTACCATTCCAGTCTTTGGAGGGGAGCATAGGAGACTGTACAGAGAATCTCAATTGGACTACATTATCAGTGATGAAGCTGATCCTACCAATCATTCTATCTTTTCCTTTGATACTAATTTGGGTTCCAGTATATTGCAGCTCACTAACGCTCCTGAGCCCCCTCTTGAAATAAGAAATACTATTGCTCTCTGTGAAGATTCTCCCCCAATTACCTCTATTTGGAAAGCATTCTTTGATGGAGCTTCTTCTAAAGAAAGTGTTGGTGTTGGGGTAGTTTTTGTTTCCCCTTCTCATGAAACCACATCCATGTTGTACAAGTTAGAATTTGAAGCTACCAATAATGTGGCAGAGTATGAATCTCTTGTTTCGGGATTAAGGGTTGCAAAGGACATGGGGATTGAAGAGCTATCTATGTTTGGAGATGTTGAACTAATTATCTAGCAGAACATAAACATTTATCAAGCCAAACACCCTCGGCTTAGGAGTTATAGAAATGAAGTATGGCACCTCATTGACAGTTTCTTCCTAGATTTCAACATATCATTTATTCCAAGAGGAGAAAACACTATGGTTGATTCTCTGGTTGTTTTGGCAAGCAATTTTAGAGTTCCTTTGCCACCTAAACTCAGGTACGATGTAGAAGTGAAATACAACCCCTCTATTCCTGACAATGTCAAGCATTGGAAAGTGTTCAAGCATGATCTTGAGATCAAAATATTCCTGGAGACTGTTCATGAGTTCTCAGCATTACATATTGATCAAGATCTTGACTCCGAAATTGATCCTCGTGTACATATTTTTCTGAACAAGATTTCTAATCATCATGTTGTTCAGTTTCCTAGCAATCATATTCCCAAGGGGATAGTTCCTTTGGAAATATTATTCGATAGGAATGATGTGGCAGTAAAGGATAAAGTTTCAAACAAGGATGCTGAGGTAACTGAGTGCAACATTGACACTGAGAAGGAGCCAAAGTTTGTCAAATTGTCAAGTAGCTTGACAAGAAAGCAGAGGGTCGAGTATGTTGAGTTATTAAAAGAATTTGCTGATTTTTTTTCTTGGACCTATGAATACCTCAGAACATATGACACAACTGTCATTGAGCATAATATCCCACTGAAAGAGGAGGTGAAACCATTTAGGAAGAAATTAAGACAGATAAACCCTATGTTGTTCCCTATCATGAAAAGAGAGGTAAAGAAGCTATTGGATGCCCAAATCATCGTACCCTTGAGATATTCAGAGTGGGTGGCCAACCTAGTCCTGGTAAGGAAGAAGAGTGGGGAAATCAAACTTTGTGTCAATTTCAGAAGCCTGAATAGGAGCTCAAAGAAAGACAACTACCCCTTGCCGAAAATGGAACACATATTACAAAGGGTAATTGGTGCATCAATAATATCCATGATTGATGGATTTTTGAGCTACAATCAGATCTCGGTCCTGCATGAAGATAGAGAAAAAATGGCCTTCACCACTCCTTGGGGTACGTTCATGTATGCCAAAATGCCCTTTGGATTGATGAACGCAACGGAGAGCTTTCAGAGAGCCATGGATATAGCTTTCATTGGAGAAAGGGACAAGTTTGTGGTCATCTATCTGGATGACATTACAGTTTTCTCTAGGTTTGATAGAAATTACTATGAGCATTTGAGAAGGGTGTTCTTGAAATGCAGAAAGTTTGTCTCTCCTTAAATCCCAAAAAATCTATGTTTTCCATGAAGGAGGGAAAGTTCTTGGGCCACATAGTATCATTCGAGGGATTCAATATTGATCCCAGTTGAGTTGAAGAAATTCAAACCTTGTCACTCCCAATATCTAAGAAAGAAGTCCAATCTTTCCTAGGAAAAAATAATTTTCTGAGGAGGTTTGTTTCCAATTTTGCTGAGATGGCAAAATCTTATATCAACCATGTTGAGTAAGGAAAATGAAGTCAAATGGACTGTTGAGTCTCATAATTCATTTGATCTAATAAATAAGGCCTTGACTGAGGCACCTGTGCTTATCAGTCCCAATTAATCAAAGGATTTCTTTATTTTCTCATTTGCTTCATTTGACACTATAGCAGTTGTTCTGTTACAGAGGAATGTTGAAGGGTTGGAGCAGCCCATATCCTTTTTTAGTCGGGTATTGAGAGATGTTGAGGTAAAATATGAGATGATGGAAAAGAAGTCCTACGCTTTCGTTAAATCTCTGAAGAATTTCAGAGTATATGTCCTGCAGTAAAAAATCATTGCATATGTCCCTTCAACTGCTGTGAAGGAAATTCTCATTCAGCTGGACATAGATGGAAGGAGGAGCCGATGGATTGCCAAAATCCTCGAATTTGACCTGGAGATAAAGCCCACCAAATTGATTAAAGGTCAAGGTTTAGACAGACTGTTGGCAGAATCTAATTGCAAAGACTTAGGGGTAAGCTTCATCAACGAATGCTTGAAAAATCAGCAGGCCGAACCATATGATACAAATTCTCAGGCAGACCCCCCATTAGTAGAATGTCCTTGGTACAAGGATATCATATATTTTCTACAAGAATTGCGGCCCCCCAATGGCATGCAAAGGAACAAGGCAAGGGATTTAAAGCTCAAAGGAATTAAATACTTCCTTGTTGATAAAGATTTATATTGGAAATCCCCCTAGGGGTAATTCTGAGATGTTTAGACCCACACGAAGCACAAAGGATTATGTTAGACTTTCATGATAGTTTGTGTGGGGGACATCACTTCTGGAGAACGAAAATGCATACAATTCTCAGGGCTGGTTATTTTTGGCCTACTCTGTTCACTGATATTTGTGCAAAAGTCAGAGCTTGTGCTAAATGTCAAAAATTCTTAGGAAAGCAGCAGCTTAAGCCCCTTCCATTGAAACCAGTGGTTTCTTCAGGGCCCTTCTAGTAGTGGGGCTTAGACTTCATTGGGGAGATTCATCCTACATCCAGAATTCAGCATAGATGGATCTTGATTGCCACCGATTATTTTACCAAGTCGATAGAAGTTATCCCCACAAGGAGCGTGTCCCACGAGGTAATCATCAGCTTCCTGGAGAATATCATAGAAAGGTTTGGTTGTCCGAGAAGAATCGTCACCGATAATATTGCATCTTTCAAAGATGAACCATTGATCCAATTCTATGAGCAATTTGGAATTGCGCTGATCCACTCTACCCCCTACTATCCACAAGGCAATGGATTAGCAGAGTCCTCTAACAAAATCCTCATCAAAATCATCAAAAGACTGTTAGAAGACAAAAAAAAAGCATGGGATTTGAAGCTCAAATTTTATTTGTGGGCTGATAGAGTGATAGCTAAACGGTCCCTGTGCATCTCTCCTTTCTAGCTTGTATATGGGACTGAAGCAATTTTTCCCTCTCAGCTCGCCTTGCCAGTAGCAAAGTTCTTCCAAGACTTTCAAGAAGAGCCCAATGATATGATTAGGAGGATTTGTCGGCTGGTATAAGTAAAATAGACAAGAGAGCAAGTGATGGACAAAGCACATGACCATCAGCAGAAAATCAAGCAGGCCTTTGATAGGGAGAGCAGAAAAGAGGATTTTCAGCTGGGAAATCTAGTGCTCAAATGGGATGCTCCTAGGAAGGATAAGGGAAAGAATGGAAAATTTGAGGCCCTTTGGATCGGACCCTTCAGGATTTCTGAGGCATTTCCTAATAACACTTACAAGCTGCAGAATCTAGAGGGTGATGAAGTTTTTGTTGGCCCTGTAAATGGGCACTTCCTGAAAAGGTTTTTTGTTTAAAATCCACAACCAGCGTCCCACCACTGTAAATACCATTTCTGTTTATTTTGTTTGGTTTTAATAGAAGACTCCATAACCCAAAGCAAGGCACTAGATCTACGCGTTCTTGAAAGCTCACAGGGAGCATGCCATCCCCTGTGGAGCCAAATGTTAGTGATTAAGCTTGTCATGTCCTGATGGATGCTGGTTTTGGACTAAGTCTACGATTTTTGCCTATCTTTTACCCTTTGTGCAAACCCAATCATAGATTTCTCTTTCCGGTGTACATTTCTCTTTGTTGTTTTCCTTCATCCTTAGTCGACTAGTTTTCCTTGTCGAAATTGCCTTAGGGATATCATCCCCGAGTTTCTATGTTTCCCTTACAATCAATTACTTCTCACTTTACCTCCACTACTAAGTCTTTGTTTTTTCAAACCTAATTCATGTCATCCAAGTCTTCACTATCATTGTCTGCAGCACTGAGAATGGTCAGATAGTGACACAAATCAAGGGAGCGGGCAAAGATCAATTTTCAATGGCGAGGATCCATCGATGGAGCAGATCGACAGTCATCGGGTAGTTGGGGCCGTCAAGTTTCTTGAAGTTTAGTGCCATTAAAGAGGCCTGAGATCATAGGTCAAGCAAGGAATTAGATCTAGGTTGTCCATTTGTGAGAAGCAGAGGGTCGATGATTTGACTTCGGCAATTTTGGGAATCGACATTTCAGGGTTCTCGTCAACAAGTGCACCCATATCCCTAAGCCTTGAAATGAGAAACCCCAGTTTCACAATTTCAGAAATTGAAGGTTCCCCGGAGTAGCATCTCTTTTCCCCGAAACACGAAATCGTGAAATCTCCCAGGGGTTGGGCCCATGGTTCTAGTGCTCGATCATAGAGGAAGCGGGTCTGATAAAAGGGGGCTAGCACTCATCACATAGCTGACATTTAATGTTATCAGAGGAGCAATCG
Organism: Picea glauca; assembly: GCA_000966675.3. Lineage (NCBI taxonomy): Eukaryota > Viridiplantae > Streptophyta > Pinopsida > Pinales > Pinaceae > Picea > Picea glauca. Next base: position 365,899 of record JZKD02S1959857.1, on the reverse strand, counting down.
TAGCCGTCCATTTTGAAGCAAGTCTGACCGTCAATCTTAGTGGTCATTTCGCAATTTCAGGCATCGCAATTTTAAAGCCAAGGTGGAGCGAAAACTCCCGAAATGAGAAGTCCTGAAATATCATGCGGGATAAGAATAAGGTCAAATTCTATGGTCACATGGGGCAATTGGGAAGAACTATGCTAAACAGGTCGAGAGCATTGTATTAGGTGCATAAGAAGACAACATGGTTTCGAGGTGCTAAGTTTAGCTCAGCAAGCCAGGGGCACCGCTTAAGAGATTTCATGGATGTCTAGGTTTGTCCTGATCCCAATAAGGATAGTTAATGAAGCTTAAGAAGGTGGTTGAAACCTCATTTCAACCATAAATAGGAAGCATGGAAGAACTAGTCGTGGAGGCGGGCTGCTAGCCCAAAGGTCACCCTGTCATGAAATTTTCCTGCAAAACACATACTGTCTTAGATTTTCATTCTACAAAGGAAAGCTTGTGCAGTCTGAAAGAAGGAGAAGAAACACAAAGCTTTGAATGCAAGGGTCCAATTGCATCCCTGGTGGACGTTAGCAGTTCTAAGTATATATACTCATGTTTTATATTTTGTAAGTGTCGATGGTAGATCTACGCTCCTGCTTGTAAAGTTTTAACGAGGCCTCTAGTTCTCTGGTTATGCTATGTATTTGAGATTTCTTGTTTAATAAAAGTTATCCTCTTTTCATCTCTTTGTAAACTTTGTGTTAAGACACTCGGCATTGGAAGATCCAGTCGAGGGTGGTGGTGTTGCTATAATGCAGGTTTGATCACTGCAATATCTTCACCAGTTTTAATCAGTTTCCTGTGTTACATTTCCCCCTCTTATACTGAGTAGATCGGAATTAGAGGATCCAGTCGAGCTGTTACACCAGCATTGCGATGTTCGTTCGATCATCGTGTTGTTATGGTTGTGTCATTTAGACATATCTTAGTGTCTGAAGCTCCGAGTCCAAGAGGATCTCGTTCTCGAAGCTTTTCCTCCTCGGGCTGGTGGAAGACTGGATGTTCATAGTAGGCGCTTACATCTTCTCATAAAATCTCCCCCCTACTCACCTTTTACAGTAAATCACTGAATAAATTTAGATGAAGACCTCACTTGCCTATGTGTGCCAACCCAGTTTTCTGAGTTATAATGATATAATCCTGAGATAGTGTCCATTAGACCACCCTTAATTTTATTCATTATGACATACAAACTGATGGGCACTAGGATTACCTCTTCCGCAATCTAGAGGTGACTTCTAGTGCTAACACATGTGTTAGATCAAATTTCCAAGTAAGATAACATTCAAAATAAGGCTTTATAAAATATTTATTGAACCAAAATGAATATTTCCCTAAGGTTATGTAACTATGAAAAACAATACACTTAAATTAATGGCCTCATAAGGTTTCTCCATTGGGAATTTTTTAAAAGAAAGTAAAACATTACTCCAAATCACACTATTCACCATGAAAGCCAACTTTTCAAGATAGTAAAACCACTGATGAAACAAGATATCAATCTTGAATAAAGGCCATTCAAACAAACTGAGACTATTCTTGCAATGCAATAAGATATCAATAAATAACTCATCAAGATGATTTCACATTCCCTTCTCACTTCTCCATTTGAAAAATAAGATTCATTAATAACCATGAGAGAATGTTACAACCATTTTTAGTTGGTTCCTCATTACATTTATCATGCAAGCATGTTTACGTTCTAGTAACAAAGAAAAATGGGCATTATGACATCTAGAACACCAAATGAATGAAAGGAGATGCATTTAGCCCCAAGTAGATAAATAAAGCATCAAGGAGACATTTTATACCAAAATATTCATCAATCATTGTCCCAATAGTACCTAGCAACCTAATCTCATATCACTCTCTTGCACACAAATATTACTACTGTTCAACACTTTTTAACACCTATGGATGGAAAATCAATTTACTTGGTGAAGGATGAGATATGGACAACCCAACACTTAACACCCCTACCCTGGGGATTGAAATGCTTCGCTAGATAGACCAATTACACCGTAACTAGGTTCCAATTTCGAGGCAACCAAGGAATCTCAAGAACACTATTGAGGAGCCCCATTCTTTGCAAATCTATTTTATTTGAATAGGACACAATTGAAGCAATGGAGATAAATGTGCATCACTCTGATAACATACTGGAAACTTGTTAGCTTGTCAAGATGCCTCCACTAAATTGTGAACCTATAAATGGGAATGAAGGAAAGGAGGCATGGCCAGATGATGTAGAAGGAACTTGTTGGGTAGAATGAATGTGGGAAATTAGTCTTCAGTCTTTAGAAGGAAAATCACTTTGCAAGCCAAGAACAAATAGGAGCTATGATTTAGAAATAATTGATTCAAGAAAAGAAAAAGACAAAATCATTGAGTTTAAATGATAGTGAGAAATTCACTTGGTTTAGAAGGAATATTGCATGTTAAAGTGAATGATTAACGCAATGATTTTTCTTTTATTAGTTCAATCAACCAAAGGTACTAAATAATTGACACTTTCCTTGGGCCTGGAATGGAA
>JZKD02S1959857.1:335698-363326 GCA_000966675.3 Picea glauca | reverse complement strand
GTCTCCAGGAATATTTTGATCTCAAGATCATGCTTGAACACTTTCCAATGCTTGACATTGTCAGGAATAGAGGGGTTGTATTTCACTTCTACATCGTACCTGAGTTTAGGTGGCAGAGGAACTCTAAAATTGCTTGTCGAAACAACAAGAGAATCAACCACAATGTTTTCTCCTCTTGGAATAAATGATATGTTGAAATCTAGGAAGAAACTGTCAATGAGGTGCCATACTTCATTTCTGTAACTCCTAAGCCGAGGGTTTTTGGCCTGATAAATGTTTCGGATCTGCTGGATAATTAGTTCATCATCGCCAAACAAAGATATCTCTTCAATCCCCATGTCCTTTGCAACCCTTAAGCCCGAAACAAGAGCTTCATACTCTGCCACATTATCAGTAGCTTCAAATTCTAACTTGTACGACATGGATGTGGTTTCGTGAGCAGGGGAAACAAAAACTACCCCAGCACCAGCACCTTCTTTAGAAGAAGCTCCATCAAAGAACATTTTCCAAACATAGGTAATTGGAGGATAATATTCACAGAGAGAAATAGGATTTCTTATTTCAAGAGGGGGTTCAGGAGTGTCAGTGAGCTGCAATAGACTGGAACCCAAATGAATATCAAAGGAAAAGATAGAATGATTGGTAGGATCAGCTTCATCATTGATAATGTAGGCCAATTGAGATTTTCTGTACAGTCTCCTATGCTCCCCTCCAAAGACTGGAATGGTAGCATATGTGAGGTCCATTTTCAAGGTTCCCCCAAGTATTTTTATCCAATATCTTGACAACAACATGACAAACTTGTGAGGAACATCAGCCACCATGATATCCATGACCACACTTTTCATGGGCAGCTGAAACAAGGTTACCACCAGATATTTGATGACCCCAAGACATTTCACTCTCCTCGAGTCAAAAGAATACAAATCATGATAAGCCTTTGTGACTTCCAATCCTAATTCTTCCATGACAGTTTTGGGCATAAGATTATGGGAAGCCCCTGAATCCATCAGACAGTTGTGCAACACCTTGTCATGTATGTTTAGGTATGTGTAGAAGGGAGGGGATGAATCATCTTTGTCTTCTACCATAGGACCTAATATGACTGCAAGCTTTTCGTCTTAGAGGTTTAATGAGTCTGTGGAATGACAGGGTGGTTCGAGCTGCAACAACTTAGAGAGGGATATTTTGAATTCTTTGTGCTTGACTAGCTCTGCCAGGGGGACAAGGATTCCGATCTTCTGAATTTCATGCTAAAAGCTAAAGGAGGAAGGGGGTTTCATAATTTCTCTCACCTCTAGGACAAGGTCTTTGGCTATTGGTGAGGGATTCTGAGATTTCTTTTCTTTAATGGTATTCGTTGCATGCTTAGTAGGCTTCTCTGCTCTAGGAGGCTGCTCAGGGGTGTCCTATTCTTCTTTTTTCCTCTTGGAAGGGAGGTTGTTTTTGCTGGGACTAGTATTGTCCTTTTCACCCTTGATTATATCATTTATTTTATTTTTCAGGAGGGATTCCTCATATGTGGATTGATTCAAATGGGGAAATGGGGAGGTGTCTCAAATACAGTGAATTTCAGGGTCAAGCTCCTCTTCTTCCCTTTCCTAATCAATAACAAGGTTATTTTCAAGGGGAGTCTGGATTTTCTGGTCGCTTCTATCTCTGTCCCTCTTATCCTTTGGCATAATATGAGGAAAATTGTTATTTAGCCTCCTGAAGCTACCTCTGTTATCAGTATTTGAGACATTCTTATAACCTTGCTTCCCTTCAAATTTCATCTTCTCCATTTCTGCAGACAGGGACTTCACCATCTTGGTTAATTCATCTACTTGAGGGTAGGATGCAGAAGAACTAGAGGTTCAGGCTTTATATCTTCCTCTTCCTCTGTCTCTGTGGGCTTTGCTCCTAAGTCTGCCAACTGCCAATACATTGGATTCTACTTCCAAGGCTACATCTTTCATATGAACCAGGGAAGTAGCTCTTCTTTCCTTGAGCATGAGGTAGACATAGGGGTCGAAAGCACTAGCATAAGTGAGTTTGGTAGAGGCTTCTGTAGGCTTTATCTCAACAGGGATCTTATTGTACATATTGTTGAATCTTTTGGAGAAATCAGAAATAGATTCTCCCTACTTTCTCTTCAGGGACCCAAACTTTGTGATGCAATACATAAAATCTTTTTTATCCCCCCACTGCCTCAAGAAAACATCATCTAAGGCTTCAATACCAGCAATATATCTAGGGGTTAATCCCCTAGATCACTTCCTAACCTCACCATCAAGGCTCTGGACAAAGACTCTCATCCATACGTCTTCATTTCAATATTTAGATTGTCTACATAACTGTAGAAGGAAGGAAGGTGCTCTTCAATAGTTATGTCTTCTTCTCCGGTGAACTTAGGCATATATTTTAGGTAATCCCCACTAGGGAGAGAGTTCATCGGTTGAGGTAAGACTAGAGGGGCATATCTTGCAGCCATTATGGCATCCATTCTGTTTCCAGGGGGATTAGCACTTGCCATAGGGATATGAGGTGGAGGAGAATTAGGAGGAGAAGGGGCTCGAACTGGGGAGATTGGGGTTGAACCTCTGGGAGGAAAGGGAAGTAGCAGAGGATTCGAAGAAAAGGCCAAATGGATTGAAGGAAGAGAGGTTTCTCCATCTGTAGCAGCAACAACAGGATGGGGAGTGGTAAATCCTGGGGTGGGAAAATCTTTAGACGCGTTGGGTCTAAACCACTGTACAATTTCAGGAGAGAGAGGAGTGACAAGGTTTTCTCCCCCCAATCCTAGACCAAGAGGGGAAAACTCCACAGGAACACTCCCAAAATTTAGATTTTAGGAAACTCCAACATAAGGTATAACAGGGGAATGAGAAACACAAATTGGAGTTTCTAAAGAAGGACAATGGAAATTATAAAAAATACCTAGTTCAACAGTAGAAGTACCTTCTCGGAGGGCCTTTTTCTTTCTGAAAATTTTCTCCGGGTCAGCTTCAGGTGTTGCTAAAGGCATCTGTGGAGTAGACCTCGTGTGCTGCTTATAGAAGCCACATCTGAAATAGTGGAGTCGCCAGTGGATCCGCCTCGATGGAGTCACCACAATGGAGTCTCCAGGTGCACAATTGCAATACTTAATGTACTAAGTTATGATGCACCTTCAGAACTAGTAAGCTTTTTCGTTCAATCCCAGAGAAAATCTTCAATTTTGTCCCTGGAAACTATGCCGGAAATGTTATCACTAGAAGTCACCTCTGGATTGCGGCAGAGGTAAGCCTAGTACCCATCAGTTTGTATGTCACAATGAATAAAATTAAGGGTGGTCTAATGGACACTGTCTCATGATTATATCATTCTAACTCAGAAAACTGGGTTGGCATGCATAGGAAAGTGAGTTATTGATCTAACTTTAGTCAGTGATTTGCTATAAAAGGTGAGTATGGGGAAGAGTTGGTGAGAAGATGTAAGGGCCTGCTATGGACATCCGATCTTCCAACAGCATGAGAAGGAAAATCTTCAAGAACGAGATCCTCGTGGACTTAGAGCTTCAGACACTAAGATATGTCTAAACGACACAACCATAACAACACGATGATCGAACCAACATCACAATGTTGTTGTAATAGCTTGATTGGATCCTCCAATTCCAAGCCACTCAGTATAAGAGGGGAAAATGTAACACAGGAAACTGATTAAAATTGGTGAAGATATTGTAGTGATCAAACCTGCATCGCAAAAACACCACCACCCTTGACTAGATATTCCAATTTCAAGTGTCTTAACACAGAGTTTACAAAGAGATGAAAAGAGGACGACTTTCATTAAACACGAAATCTCAAATACATAGCATAACCAGAGAACCAGAGGCCTCATTAAAACTTTACAAGTGGGAGCATAGCTCTACCATTGACACTTACAAAATATAAAACTTGAGTATATATACTCAGAATTGCTAACATCCACCAGGGATGCAATTGGACCCCTGCATTCAAATCTTTTCATTTATTCTCCTTCTATCAGACTACATAGGATTTCCTTTGTCAGACGCAAATCTAAGACATTATGGGTTTTGCAGGAAAATTTAATGATAGGGTGACCTTTGGGCTGACAACCCGCCTCCATGACTAGTGCTTCCATGCTTCCTATTTATGGTTGAAATGAGGTTTCAACCACCTTCTTCATCTTCATTAACTATCCTTATTGGGATCGGAACAAACCCAGACATCCATGAAAGCTCTTAAGCGACGCCCCTAGCCTGCTGAGTTAAACTTAGCACCTCGAAACCGTGTTGTCTTCTTACGTACCCAATACAATGCTCTCGACCTGTTTAGCATAGTTCTTCCCAATTTCCCCATGTGACTGCAGGGTTTGACCTTATGCTTATCCCGCATGATATTTCGAGACTTCACATTTCAAGAGTTTTCTCTCTACCTTGGCTTTAAAATCGCGATGCCTAAAATCGCGAAATGACCACTGAGATCGACGGTCAGACTTGCTTCAAAATGGATAGCTACGATCGCTCCTCTGATAACATGAAATGTCGGTTATGTGATGAGCGCTAGCTCCCTTTTCCTGGACCTGCTTCCTCTGTGACCGGGCGCTAGAACCGTGGGCCCAACCCCTGGGAGATTTCGCGATTTCGCGTTTCAGGGATAATAGATGTTGCTCCAGGGAAACCTTCGATTTCCGAAATCGTGAAACCTGGTTTTCTCATTTCGGGGCTTAGGGCTATGTGTGCACTTGTTGACGAGAACCCTGAAATGCCGATTCCAGAAATCGTCAAAGTCAAATCATCAGCCCTCTTCTTCTCACAAATGGACGACCCAGATCTAATTCTTTGCTTGACCTATGATCTCCGACCTCTTCCCTAGCACTAAAATTCGGGAAACTTGATGACCCCAACTACTTGATGACCGTTGATCTGCTCCATCGATGGATCCTCGCCACTGAAAATTGATCTTTGCCCCCTCGCTTGATTTATGTCGCTATCTGACCGCTCTCAGTGCTGTAGACAATGACAGTGAAGACTTGAAAGACATGACTTAGGTTTGGAAAAACAAAGGCTCAATAATGGAGGTAAAGTGAGAAGTAATCTATTGTAGGGGAAATAGAGAAACTCGGGGATGATATCCCTCAGGCAATTTCGACAAGGAAAACCAGTCGACCAAGGATGAAGGAAAACAACAAAGAGAAATGTATGCCAAAAAGAGAAATCTATGATCGAGTTTGCACAAAGGGGAAAAGACAGGCAAAAATCGCAGACTTAGACCAAACCCACCATCCATCAGAACATGACAAGCTTAATCGCTAACAACATGCATTTATATGCGGGTTTTTGAGAAAGGGACTTGGATGAAAAGCATGAGAAATAATTTTTTCTTATAAACTCATAAGGTAGACATGGAGTAGAGGTGGAAGCAAGTCATAAGTCTCACACCTTACCTCCTTTATCCTCACCATAGTTTCCAAGTGGATGAAATGGTATTATGGAAAATTGTATAGTTAAATGATATTCCACGTGAAGTAAGAATCCAAAGCCATATTAATAAACTCTTTACTATTAAATATCGTTTTCATTGCAACAATATTATCGAAGACTTTCCAATTTAAAATCTTGGATTTCACGACGGTGACATTGCTAAGAGAAAATATTTTGCTTACTAAGAATATCTTTTCCAACTTTTCAAGAATTATTGGTTGTTGAAGTAAGTCTATATCCTCCCGAGATAGAATACTTGGGATGGTTTTCAGAATTTACTTGAACCCTATGCTTATAATTTTGTTCTTAGTAAAACTTTCATAAATAAAAATACACTTCTGGTTTTGTTTGACCATACTTTGATGTTCTTTCCACATTATCATTACATTATTCCTCTATAAAGTTGCAAAACATTCTATGGTTTTCCTTTTTGTAAAAATATTTGGTATTTCAATCCCTACATTTAATTTGAACACTGGGATTTCAACCTCCAATATTTTTCTTGAAACAACTTTCAAGTACATCTTTCGTCCTAGTCCTTTAGTTCATTACTTAGTCCTTACACTTAAATTTCTTATTGGACTTCCTCAAGTTTCTAGTTTCTATTTGTAGAAATTCTTTTCTTCATTAGTATGTTTGTTTTCAATATAAAGCCTTTATATCCTTCTCGAACCTTTGGATATTTTTTCTGAAAAATATGAGATGTTGACACAAATATTTTTTAAGGGGAATTCCAAGAGTTCTTAATCAAGTCCATGAACCCATACCTAGAGTTCCAATTGGGGTTAAATTTGAGAGGGATCGTGCTTCATTTCCTTTTCTTGGTTATCTTGAGGAAAATGGGATTGCGATTCGAGGAAACTATAAAAAAGGTGGAAGAATATAAATAATTTCTTGGTTATCTTGAGGAAAATGGGATTGCGATTCGAGGCAACTATAAACAAGGTGGAAGAATATAAATAAATTACCTCATTAAACATTGAGCCAATGACTAAGTAAAATGTAAAACCTGTTAGCCATATAACTTCCTCTAAATATCTTATTAGATTAGGTTCACTTTTAATTTTTGATCTTAATACATAAAGTTGTTGCTGAGCTCCATAATACCCTCACTTTATTTATTATAATCCTAGAAAGAGGGAAAAATAGATCTCTCCTTTGGTTTCACAATCCAATAATCCAAATCTCTAGAGATTTATTGATAATGAATTTCAAACGAGATGACCAACATTGATTCTTTCTTTGGATAGAACAAATGATGGCATGCACTTTTTATTTTGAAGAAAATTGAAATCCGATGATCATTGATCTCACTAGATTTGAGGGATCCTAAATAACAATGGCTTCTAAATCTCTTAGAATATGTCACTACATAACTACTATTTTTGTCATGGATGGATACAAAATTTCATACTTCTATGTTATCCATTTTTCATTCTTGTAAAATAACTATAAATATTTTTCCCTCCCTTGTTAACAAAATAATATTTTCAATGCTTTATCCTACTTCTTAAGCCATGCTTGATATTGTAGGAAATGATCTTGATTTCACTTTTCCGTGGGATTTAGGCCCCAACATATTGTGAATAATTTTTTTCCTTCTGAAATTCTTTTCCAATCTTGCTTCCTTATATCACACTTCTTGGTGAGTCTATTTTCCTATATTTTTTCACTTGCTTTTCAAATTCCTTGTGCAACATGTCTAACATGGTTTCCTACCAAGATTATATTGCCTTACCAATGTCAACTCTTCCTAGTAACCTAGTAAGTCCGTTCCTTATCTTCAGGTTGAGAATTTAGAGTTTGATCTTCCTATGGGAAACTTGGGTCCTCATTTGGAGACAAATGATCTTTAGATTGTCGAGGTTTGGGTATAAATATAGGGGAGGAAGGGATTCCAACCTAAACATAGTTACCTAATCGTTGAGAACCCCCTAGAGTTCTCTTTTTTTTAGACGTCGCATTTAATGGTTTTTTTTACCCTCGTTTCAAATAGCAATTCTACAGAATCACCCTTTTTTTCAAGGTAATTTTTTGAAATTTTGAATCTTATTAGTTATAAAGTATTAATGTTTTTTTTTGAAATGCTCTATTTTATTTATTTTTTAAAGGTCTATTTTTAAATGGTGTTTGTTTTTGTTTTTTCATTTTTTTCAATCATTTTTTTAACCTAAAATTTGATGTTTTTAACATTATTGAAAATGTTGTGCACTTTATTTTTTTAGAGTTTCCATTTTAATCTAATAATAGTTATTCTTATTTATTTATTTTACAATGAAATGCACATCCCAGGGAAACCCACCTGACACTTCCCCTCATTTCAAGGATGGTACCCAGGGTAAATCAAATTCTATCAGATTTACCATTGGAGCGTCGGTGCACACACTCTTTGAGTTGTGACATTATGGTGGGGTTGTGGCTATTATCAATGTGATGATAGGGCATGCAATTCTCGTCAGTGTTGTGACACTATGGTGGGAAACCTCCATCGACATTGTGATGCTATTATGGGCAACATCTGTCAACGTTGCGATGATTGGGTGGGGGATGCCATTATATAATTGACATGCTAGGGGCATTTTTTGTTGGGTATTCAATGATGAGTATGATATTTCGAGTTCTAACAATAGGAAAATGAAGTGAAAAAAAATTAAATTGATGTTGTACATTGAAAGCTGACGCATCCCGCACCCCTCAAGATGGGTGGTCCTGATTCAACCTCGGGATTTTGAGACTTTCGATGCCCCAATGACACAAGTTCTTTGTCAACTTAAAACCCCGGTCGTCGAAATGCTGACAGCTCTCGATGATTGCCACCTGTCTCCTCAAGATGGACGGCTCAGATTGACTCTGGGATTTTCACTATGAAAATTCCCAATCACTCGTCCTCGTGACTCCCGATTTCACGAATGCCGAAATTCCGATGGCAACGGCTCTCGTCGGAACTTTCCTCCTCCCGTTCAAGAAGCTTAAACTCCATGCAACTCCTGGTCAATCCAATGGCTGACGGGTATCTGTGTAAAGATCCGGTGGTCCACAATCTCCTGAGCTTGAACTCCGATGTAACTGTAACCTCCTCGCTTCTCTGGCAGATCTGACGGCTAGCAAGATTTCGCTAATCCTCTCCACAAATTTCTGACCGTCGATCTCTTTCCCTTGATAATTTCTATGAATGAAACCAAGGACTCTTCCTTGGACTCATCCACTTGCGCTACAAAATTTCGATGTCCCTCAATGTTTTCAAAGGCCTTACTCCTTCTGAGCTTCTCACAACTTCGAGCCTCAAAGAGGATCCTTGCATGCACTCCTTGCGCCACCTCCAAACACTTTCAAGTGTTAAACGCTCTTCAACCTTGTGCACACTCTGCAACAATGGTCTCTCAATAGCTTCGCTCATACACGCAATTCTGAAACTTTTACTTGGCCTGCGCACTCCTTGCACGACTCCTATGCCCAACTGCACTCTGAGGAAATGAGAACAAACGCTACCTCTCCTGAGCTTTCAGAGACAACCCTCTGACTCCTTGTCGATGCACTTCTTGCGGACAATTCAACTGCACTCCCTGCAAGAATCTTGCTTAGACAGAGAAACAACTGAAACTCATCCTCCTTACTCTTCCTCTCTCAGATTTCAAAACATTCAACAAGAAATCATTCATACATAGCATAAAAGAAACTGCATGATAGAAAGAATAAACCATTCATGAACATAATCATTTAAAGATGCATACACAAAGAATATGTGAACACCATGAGTCTGAATCACAACCTTATTTATATAAATTCAAAACTTCTTGTTAGCGTCAGAAGTCACCCCTAGATTGCAGCAGGAGCAGAGCCCGACGCCCATCCGTTTATGTCACGATTTGTTTAATGAGGTGATCAAATGGAGGTTAACTCAAATGATGTGGTTCTAACTCCGAAACTAGGCCAGGCATGCATGGGCAAGTGAGGTCTTAGATAAACTCCAGACAATGAGTCATAGTAAGGGTGAGTAGGGGGAAGACTTGTATCAGGAGGATGCAAGGGTTTGTCATAAACATCAGGTTTCTAACAGACTGTAGAAGAAGACATTTAAACGCAAGATCTTCTTACATTCAAACGCAAAACACTGGAGAATACAACAATGCGAAAATAAATCCTTTATCATAACATGATTACAACAATTCGCACGAATCAGTCGTTCACGAACTCTCTCAGTATGGGATGAAACTAGATGGAATAAGGAAACCGCCTTTCATTAAACAAGAAATCTTACATACAGATGCATAACCGGGGAACTAGGGTGTTTGCTAAAACTTTACAATCGGGAGCTTCGCTCTACCATCGATAGATTACAAAATACAAATACTGAGTCTATATACTCAGGAAAATTGCCTAACAGAGGTGTCCTTGGTCATCCAAGGCTCGGTGTCCCTTCAACCAAAATTCGGACGGGATTTCTCTGTCAGACGCCACCTTAACTGTACATGGCTCCTGCAAGGGGAGTAGCTGAGCTAGTAAATGCTGATTTAGCGTGTGCAGACCTCCTCTGGCTAGTTGAGGACTCGGCATGGATTCTTTGAAGAACTGGGTACACAAGACCCTCTCGAGCAGACCGCTTGCCAGACCTTCCATACCTTACACTTAATGCATGAGGAGAGGTTTCACCCACCCCTTCTCACCTTTATTTACTCCAAGCGAAGGCCAGGAGCGGGATCGTATCATATGGTACCTGGATATCGAGGCGATCCTTTCGGCAACTGGACTCAGTGCCTTTGGCCCCTTTCAACATAGTTCCTTTCTTTCCCAAGTGACCATGGGCTGTGACCCCGTGTTTATTCCCAAATAACTTTCGGTGTTCACGAATGGAAGGAGTTAATCCTTGCTTCTTGAAATCGCGATGAGCGAAACGCCGAGACGTCTTAATCTGGTGCCACGCGCCCCTCTGGATCTGATGGTTCTGAACTCTCTCGACAATGCTGCGGGCCCTAGGTCCTGGACACTCTAGTCATTTCGCGCATCGGGGAATGATGGAGTTGTTTCTTGCGTTTCGAAGTTGATATGGGTGAAAAGGCAAGGAGCCTAATCGCGCGTGCCATGTGTCTCTTGTGGATGAACAGTTGAGGCTGCTTCGGGATACCGCGGGCCCAACTCTGGGCACCTTCGGTGATTTTGGGGTTCGGGGTTTCGAGATGTAGAACACCATGAAACTCTCGCCCCTCGAAATCACGACTACCGAAAAGCCGACGTGACTGGATCTCGCGCCACGTGTCGTTTGGATGGGCGGCTGCTATTCTTCCCTGCATACAATATGGGAATGATCTATTGTGTTAACTTCGGCGCAACTTCTCTATTCGTGATTTCCCGCCAACCGTTGATCTACTCACATGGATGGATCCTGACCGTTGACACTATAATTTTGCCCACTCGCTTGATTTTAAGTCTGAAAAGGACTTCTTCTGTGTGCTGTGCTCGATTCTCATCACGCCACTTGCAGACCTGATCACTCTTGTGCTTTGGACAAGAAATGTTACTAACATTAGGCTCCATGGGGGATAGAGTCATCCCTGTGATGCTCTAAGGACTCATTTTGCAGTTCCAATGCCTTGCTGTTGGGCTATGGAGTCACTTACTAAGCCAAAACGATAAAAGTAAAATCAAAGAACAGAAAGGACAATATTTACAAAACATAGGAGCCACTGAAGGCTCAGACAAAACATTTTTTAAGAAAATGCCCATTTACTGGGCTGCTGAAAACTTCTTCACCCCCCAAATCCTGCAACCTGTAAGTGTTATTTGAGAAGACTTCAGAAATTTTGATGGGGCCGATCCACAGGGATTCAAATTTTCCGTGCTTGCCCTTGTCTTGTTTAGGAGCGTCCCATTTCAGCACCAGGTCTCCTATCTGAAATTCTTCCTTCTTGGCCCCCTTATCAAAAACCTGCTTGACCCTCTACTGATGATCCTGAATTCTGTCCATTACCTGCTCTCTAGCCTGCTAGACTTCTGCCAGTTGATGAATCCTTCTGATCATGTCATTGGGCTCTTCTTGATAATACTGGAAGAATTTCTCTACGGGAATGGCCAACTGAGAAGGGAAGAGAGCTTCTGCTCCGTAGACTAACTGGAAAGGGGAGATGCCTATATATCTCTTTGTGGTGACCCGACCGGCCCATAGAGCGAATTTCAGCTTCGAGTTCCAAGCCCTTTTGTTGTCCTCCAGTAATCTTTTAATGATCCTTATTAGGCTTTTGTTGGAGGATTATGCTAAACCGTTTCCCTGTGGATAATATGGGGTGGAGTGAATCAGTTTGATACTGAACTACTCACAGAACTTGGCTAATGGCTCAGACCCAAAAGAGGTTGCGTTATCAGTGACAATCTTACTTGGGCAGCCGAACCTTGTGATGAGGTCCTCCAGGAACCCAATGATTACCTTGTGGGAAGCACTCCTGGTGGGGATGGCTTCGATCCACTTAGTAAAGAAATCCGTGGTAGTCAGGATCCATCTGTGTTGCCCACTGGAAGAAGGGTGGATTTCTCCAACAAAATCCAGGCCCCGTTGCTGGAAAGGTCTCGAAACAACTACAGGCTGTAAAGGCAGAGACTTGAGCTGCTGCTTTCCTGAAAAATCTTTGGCATGTGATACAGGCTCTAACTCCTCTATGGAAATCAACGAACAAGGTGGGCCAGTAGTACCCAGCTCTGAGAATTTTGTGGGTTGTAGTCTTCCAGGAATGGTGCCCTCCACACAGGCCGCTGTGAAATTCAACCATGATCCTGTCGGCCTCTTGTGGATCCATGCATTTTAAAAGCACCCCCAGGGGGTCTTTCCAATATAAAATTTGATCAATAAGGCAGTACCTGACTGCCCCGAGCTTCAGAGATCTTGCTTTGTTTCTTTGCAGGCCATCTAGGGGCCACAACTCCTGCAGAAAATATATGACATCCTTATACCAAGGACATCAAGCCAATAGGGGCTCTCTTTGAGGGTCTATTTCAGACAACTGACCCCGCTGAATTCCTGAGAATTCATTCATGAAACTTACCCCCAAATCTTGGCAATTGTCTTCAGCCAGCAGCTTGGCTAAGCCTTGACCTTTGATCAATTTGGTAGGCCTTATTTCCAAGTCAAACTCCAGGATCTTGGCTATCCATTTAATTCTCCTCCCGTCTATGTCGGGATGTACTAGGATGTCCTTCAAAGAGGTCGAAGGAACATAAGGGGTCACCTTTGAGTGAAAGACATAGACTCTGAAATCCTTGAGAGCTTTCACTAAAGCATAGGCCTGCTTCTCCATGATTTCATATCTGATCTCTGCATCTCTTAATGCCTTGGTGAAGAAGGCAATGGGTTTCTCTCACCCTTCCTCATTTCTCTGGAACAAGACCGCTGCTACTGTATCAAAGGAAGTGAAAGAGAAGATTAGGAAATCTTTGGAATAATCAGGACTGATCAGAACAGGTGCCTCAGTCAATGCCCTTTTTATTTGGACAAAAGATTCCCTGGGTTCAGCGGTCCATTTCACTTCGTTTTCCTTCTTGAGCATGGCTGTGATGTGTTTCACCAGCTCAGCGAAATTCGAAACGAATCTCCTCAGAAAATTAATCTTCCCCCAAAAGGCCTGAACTTCCTTTTTAGATCTGGGAAGTGACAGGTTACGAATTGCCTCCACTCTGCTAGGATCAATCCTCACTCCTTCCACTGATACTATATGGCCTAACAGCTTCCCCTCCTCCATAGAAAATAAAGATTTCTTGGGGTTTAAAGAAAGGTCGAACTTCCGACACTTCGAAAAAACCTTTCTCAGGTGACAACAATGCTCTTTGTCAGACCTGGAGAAATTTTTTATGTCATCCAAATAGATCACCACAAACCTATCTTTCTCCCCGATGAAGGCTATGTCCATGGCCCGCTGAAATGTCACTCCTGCGTTCATCTGTAAAAATGGAATTTTGGCATACATGAATGTGCCCCAAGGGGTGGTGAAGGCTGTCTTTTCCCTGTCTTCAGGCATGACTGATATTTGATTATAGCCAGAAAAACCGTCGATCATGGAAATCCTAGATGCACCGGTTACCCTTTGCAATATGTGCTCCATGTTGGGCAGGGGATAATTTTCTTTCTTTGAGCTCCTGTTCAGGTTTCTGAAGTCGACACAAAGCCTGATTTCTTTGCTTTTCTTCCTTACCAGAACCAAATTGGCCACCCAATCGGAATATCTCAAGGGGACGATGATCTGGGCCTCTAACAACTTCTTCACTTCTTTCTCCATGACAGGCAACAACATGAGATTTATCTGTCTTAGTTTCTGCCTGAATGGCTTAGCCCCTTCCTTTAGTGGGATCTTGTGTTCAATGACAGATGTATGATACGTTTTGAGGTCTTCGTAGGTCCATGCAAACACATCAGCAAATTCCTTTAGCAACTCAATATATTCGTCCCTCTGCTCTGTGGTCAAACTCCTTGACAGCTTAACAAATTTAGGCTCCTCCTGTGTGCCAATGTTGCACTCGGCTGTATCAACATCTTCATCCAAAACCCTACCCTTTACTGCCACATCATTCCCATCGAACAATCTTTCTAAAGGAATAATTCCCCTCGGAATGTGATTGCTAGGTAGCTGAATAATCTGGTGGTTAGCAATTTTATTTAAAAATGCCCCAGGGTGAGAGTCACCTTCTATGTCAGGATCCTGATCAATGTGCAATGCAGAAAATTTATCAACAGATTGGAGAAATATTTCGATTTCCAGATCATCTTCGAATACCTTCCAATGTTTGACATTGTCCGGTACAGAGGGCCTATATTTTATTTCAACATCAGAGTTGACCATAGGCGGCGGAGGAACTTTGAGCAAACTGGATGAGATAGCTAAAGAATCAGCCACAACATTATCCTCCCTTGGAATAAAAGAGATATTGAAGGCTGAGAAGAAATTGTCAATTAGGTCCCATGCTTCATTCCTGTAATTTCTGAGTCGAGGGTGCTTAGCCTGATAAGCACTTCTGATCTTTTGGACCACCAACTCTGCATCTCCGAACACTGCTATCTCCTGAATTCCCATTTCCCTTGCAACTCTGAATCTTAGAACAAGGGCTTCATACTCTGCCACATTATTGGTGGTTTCAAATTCTAATTTGTATGACAGAGATACGGTTTCCTAGGTGGGTGACACAAAAAACACCCCAGCACCAGCGCCTTCCCTGGAATAGGCTCCATAAAAAAACATTTTCCAAATGGGGGTGATGGAGGGAGGAAGTTCACGAGGAGAGGTGGGCTTCTTTCTGAGTTCAAGAGGAGGCTCGAGAGCATGAGTGAGTTGCAGTAAACTGGAACCTAAATCAGTGTCCAAGGAAAAAATGGGATGGTTGGTAGGATTGGCTTCATCACTGATTATATAGGCCAGTTGGGCTTCCCTATATAGCCTCCTATGTTCTCCTCCAAACACTGGGATAGTAGCATATGTGAGGTCCATCTGCAAGGTTCCCCCCAGTCTTTTTATCCAAGATCTCGACAACAACATACCGAACTTGGGGGGAACATCAACCACTACAATATCGATGAACACACTTTTCATGGGCAACTGGAACAAGGTCACGACCAGGTCTTTGATAACCCCGAGACATTGAACTTTCCCGGAGTCAAAGGAATAGAGGTCATGATAGGCTCGGGTGACTTATAGTCCTAGTTCTTCCATGACAGTTTTGGGCATGAGGTTGTGAGAATCCCCAGAATCCATCAATCAGTTGTGCAGTACCTTGTCATGTATGTTCAAGGAAGTGTAGAAGGGAGGGGATGAGTCATTCCTATCTTCTACCATAGGACCTAGAATAACTGTAGGATTTTCATCTTGTAGATTAATGGAGTCCGTGGGAAGGAATGAGATCTCAGACTGTAGAATCTCACAGAAGCATTTCTTGAACCCTTCATGTTTAATAAACACGGTTAGGGGCACAGGGATTTTGATTTTCTGAATTTCATGCTCGAAATTAAAAGAAGGTGTAAGCTTATGGATTTGTCTTATTTTGGGGGCATGATTCTGAACTATGGGAGAGAGGGGTCGGGGATTCTTACCTCTGTGACCATTTGCTACTTCATTGGAAGGCCTCTCTGTTCTAGTGGACTGCTCAGGAACATCAGGTGTTATTGCCTTCTTTTGAGACCTCAGGTCATACCTGCCTTGGCGGCCACTAGTCTTGTTTTCCTTGCTCAGTTCATTTAGCTGAATGTTCATGAGAGACTCCTCGTATGCTGATTGAGTTAGATGAGGAAAAGAAGAAGTTTCTCTGAAGCAATGGATTTCAGGATCAATCTCACATGTTTCCCCTTCTTCTTCCTTGGCCATAAAATTGTTTTGGAAGGGGGCTTGAATCTTTTGGTCTTCTCTGTCTCTTCCCCTCTCCCTTTGCACAGTCAAGGAAACGATATGGTTTAGCCTTCTGAAACCTCCTTTGTTTTCGGCGTTCTGAGGGCCCTTGTATGCTTGCCTCCCTTCCACCTTCATTCTCTCCATCTCTGCAGATAGAGACTTCACCATCTTGGTCAGTTCATCCATTTGAGGGTGGGGCACCAATGGGCTAGAAGTTGATGCTTCGGATCTTCCCTTTCTTCTGTCTGCGTCGGCCTTATTTCTCAGTCTATCAATTGATAATACATTGGATTCCACTTCTATGGACGCATCTTGCATTTGGGCTAAGGAGGTGGCTCTTCTTTCTCTCAGTAACAGATAGAAATCGAGGCCAAACGCACTAGCATAAGAAATCTTGGCTGAGGCTTCTAATGGATTTATTTCGATAGGGATTTTGTTATACATATTATTGAATCTTTTGGAGAATTCGGAGACAAAATCTCCATCCATCTTCTTCAACGACCCAAACTCTGTCATGTAATACATGAAATCCTTCCTGTCGCCCCACTGCCTCAGGAAATCACTATCCAGGGCTTCGATCCCAGCAATAGATCCAGGGGCCAATCCTCTAAACCATTTCCTCACCTCGCCATCCAGGCTGTAGATGAAGACTCTCATCTAGATATCTTCATTTTCAATGTTCAGGTTGTCTGCATAACTGTAAAAAGAAGCCAGGTGATCCTCAACAGTTATGTCCCCTTCCCCAGTGAACTTGGGCATATAATTCAAGTAATCTCCAGCAGGGAGAGGATTCATAGGATGCGGTAAGATTAAGGGAGCGCATTTGGAAGAGACTATGGTGTCCATTCTATTTAGAGGGAGATTAGCACCATCCATAGGAATATTAGGTGGAGGAGAGCTTGGAGGAGAAGGAGTTCGCGAAGGGGTTACTGGGAATGAGTCTTGAAGTGGAGTGGGAAACAAGAGGGGATTTAAGGAGAAGGCTAATGAGCTCAAGTCAATAGGTGCTCCTCTTTGTGAAGGAGTGGGAAAATCTTCTACAGTCCTGGGCCTTCGCCAAGGTATAGATTCAGAGGAGAGGGGAGTGACAAGGATCTCTCCCTCCAATCTCATACCAGGAGGGGAAAACTCAGTAGGAACACTCCCAAAATTCAAAAAATGGTAAACCTCTAAAGGAGGTCTATTAAGAAACTGAGGAGAAGAGAATGGAGTTCTTACAGAAGGGGATGGTGGATTACCTGTTTCGGCGGTGGAAGCTTCTTCTTCAGGGGCCTTTCCTTTTCTGAGAACCACCTCTGGATCAGTTTCAGGTGTAGCTAGAGGCAGTTGTGGATGAGACTGCGTGTGTCTACCTCTGAAATCCACAATTAATACGGTAGGTTCGCCACAGTGGAGTCATCACAATGGAGTCGCCAGGTGCATAGTAGAAATATTCAAAGGCTCTGATACCCGATGCACCTTCAGAATCAGAGGCTCAATGTCGTTCAATCCCGGGGAAAATTTTCAACTTCGTCCCCGACAACGACACCAGAAATGTTAGCGTCAGAAGTCACCCCTGGATTGCAGCAGGAGAAGAGCCCGACGCCGATCAGTTTATGTCATGATTTGTTTAATGGGGTGATCAAATGGAGGTTAACTCAAACGATGTGGTTCTAACTCCGAAACTAGGCCAGGCATGCATGGGCAAGTGAGGTGTTAGATAAACTCCAAACAGTGAGTCATAGTAAGGGTGAGTAGGGGGAAGACTTGTATCAGGAGGATGCAAGGGTCTGTCATAAACATCAGGTTTCTAACAGACCGTAGAAGAAGACATTTAAACACAAGATCTTCTTAC
The DNA here is from genome assembly GCA_000966675.3 of Picea glauca. Lineage (NCBI taxonomy): Eukaryota > Viridiplantae > Streptophyta > Pinopsida > Pinales > Pinaceae > Picea > Picea glauca. Next base: position 345,667 of record JZKD02S1959857.1, on the reverse strand, counting down.
ATTCAAACATAAAACACTGGAGAATACAACAATGCGACAATAAATCCTTTATCATAACATGATTTCAACAATTTGCACGAATCATTCGTTCACGAATTCTCTCAGTATGAGATAAAACTAGATGGAATAAGGAAACTGCCTTTCATTAAACAAGAAATCTTACATACAGATGCATAACCGGGGAACTAGGGTGTTTGCTAAAACTTTACAATCGGGAGCTTCTCTCTACCATCGATAGATTACAAAATACAAAGACTGAGTCTATATACTCAGGAAAATTGCCTAACAGAGGTGTCCTTGGCCATCCAAGGCTCGATGTCCCTTCAGCCAAAATTCGGACGGACTTTCTCTGTCAGACGCCACCTTAATTGCGCATGGCTCCTGCAAGGGGAGTAGCTGAGCCAGTAAATGCTAATTTAGCGTGTGCAGACCTCCTTTGGCTAGTCGAGGACTCGACATGGCTTATTTGAAGAACTGGGTACACAGGGCCCTCTCGAGCAGACCTCTTTCCAGACCTTCCATACCTTACACTTAATGCATGAGGAGATATTTCACCCACCCCTTCTCGCATTTATTTACTCCAAGCGAAGGCCGGGAGAGGGATCGTATCAGATGGTACCTAGAGATTGAGGCGATCCTTTAGGCAACTGGACTCGACACCTTTGGCCCCTTTCAACACAGTTCCTTTCTTTCCCAAGTGACCATGGGCTGTGACCCCATGTTTATTCCCAAAGCGCTTTTGGCATTCGCGAACGGAAGGAGTTAATCCTTGCTTCTTGAAATTGCGATGAGAGAAACGTCGAGACGGCTTAATATGGCGCCACGTGCCCCTCTGGATCTGACGGTTCTGAACTCTCTCGACAATGTTGCGGGCCCCATGTCCTAGACACTCTCATCATTTCGCGCATCAGGGAATGATGGAGTTGTTTCTTGCGTTTCGAAGTTGCGATGGGTGAAAAGGCGTGGAGCCTAATCGCACGCGCCAGGTGTCTCTTATGCATGAATGGTTGAGGCTGCTTCGCGATACTGCGGGCCCGACTCTGGGCACCTTTGGCGCTTTCAGGGTTTGGGGTTTCGAGATGTAGAACACCATGAAACTCTCGCCCTCGAACTCGCGACTGCCGAAAATCCGACACGACTGGATCTTGCGTCACGTGTCGTTTGGATGGGTGGCTGCTATTCTTTCCTGCATACAATATGGACATGATCTATTGTGTTAAATTCGGTGCAACTTCTCTATTCACAATTTCCCGCCAATTGTTGATCTACTCACATGGATGGATCCAGACAGTTGACACTATAATTTTTCCCGCTTGCTTGATTTTAAGTCCGAAAAGGACTTCTTCTGTGTGCTGCGCTCGATGCTCATCGCGCCACTTGCAGACCTGATCGCTCTTGTTCTTTGGACGAGAAATGTTACTAACACTTCTGTACATGGAGTCTGCTACACAACTCTCTGTTTCTATCCCTTATACTCTCTTCTCTGTTCATGCTTCAACAATGTTACAATACACAATGAGGGTGTCTATATCCCGTTTCCCTCTTTCCTTCTAAAACTATCTAATCTAGAATTAAATTCTACCTACTTGCATTAACTCCTATAAATTCCTTCTATCTACTAAGGACGAGAGAAATCTCTCAAGGTCTGTTTACATTATACAACTGCACTTCTTCTTAATGACTTCATTTAAGATTGCGCATCAACTTCAAGGAAATTTCAAAATTTGCGCTGGCTTGTCCAACTGTCTTTGCTTCCGTGCTGGCTCACTTGATACTGGCGATGCTCCTGCATCAAAAGCCATGCTTATGATGCATTGGAAACAAGGAGCAAGTAGATGTGTTAGACTAAGAAATCAAATAAGTTGAGTTAGATGTAGATGAAAAGGTTCTCGATATATGATGATATAGACAATTAGGATTAGGGTTTCCATTCTTGTATAAAACCCTAATTCAAGCTTGTTAGAGCCTCACGTCTAAAAATGCACATTCACACTTAATAAATACATGTTTTTCTTTTAAACTGTAATTTATGGTCTTGTGCAAAATGCGTGCCATGCTTCACAAAAACGCATGCCCAAGTATTATAAAACCACCAATTTGAGTGATTCAAGTTTTTGAGGGTGTCTTAGATAATTTTACACCTATCTATTGTTGATCTCTTTTTCTATTAGGAACAAGAGTAAACCTTGTAGGGTATTCTTGTTAAGATTTATCAAGTTCCCCTCTTCATTTTTATAGAGGTGGTACTCCTCTTTCTCACTCAAATTTTCAATATTTTCATTTGAATAATATATTTTAACATTTATATCATCTACAACTTGTTATCATGCAATTCATACTTTTCCCAATGCCCAAGGCAAGTGGATCAAATTCGTAATTTGTATTTTCTAACTAGAGTCTTGACTATATTTTTATGACAAGTTTGATCCAGATTTAGTAGCGGAACGAACTGATTAATAGACTTAATACAATAAAAAAAAAGATATGAAGAACAACACAGATATCCAATGAACAATATCTTCTATGGAATAAATGAAATAGGCTAAAATTGTAAAACTTCAAAACTGAAACACTTGCTCAAATGATGGTAGCTATCTCTGAGAAGAAATGTGGATGCTACGTGCATCTGTATGAAAAGAATGATTACAATGAGTCTCCAAAGGAATTTTTTTAATATTACTCATGAATTCCAAAACCCTAGACATCCAAAAACCTAACCCTAGAAGGTGAAACACCAAAGTCATGTGGGCCCCTATGGGTAAGTTGGTACATCGACTTCCCATGGTTGTAACTTTTGCATACATCCTCCGTTTTAGGCACAAGATAGCCCATTGGAAAGGTATTTCAAAGAAATACACATTTTGATGTCAAACTCTAACTTTATCTACAGTTTGATTGTGGTGATCCAAAAAAACACTATTTAGGGATCCAAAATGGCCCTAGAAGTACATCAAGATGTGCTAACATAAAAAAATAAAACATAAGCCAGTTGGATTAGGTGATAGGCCACTAGTATCCACCTGGAAGATGTGTAGGGATTGAACCATCCCCAAAAGTGTAGAACCCACAATTACAACGAAGTACAAAAGAACGTGTTGAACTAAAAACAAACAAGAGGAGTCAGTTGGAATAGGTGGGTGGCCACCAATATCCACCTGTATCAATCATCCACACTGATCAAAAGCCTCTGCAATTCATATAGACACAGGGGAAGTTGCAGAATGACCACCATCATAAGTGGTCCACCTACTTGCAACAGTTCCATCTCAACATCAAGTATAAGACATGAAGCAAGAATCGTGTTGTTGACTACCTTAGTCGACCTCCCGTAGGTACACTCACCACCATGCTCCATTCATGTGGACATGAGGCATTTGAGTGGCCCCAAATTTATCAGCAAGATATAGAATTCACCACCACCTATCAACTCTTGGGTACATGCATGAATGTTACCAATTTTCACCTTTAAGATAGACTGTTATGCCATCTGGGCCATCTCTATGTTCCTACAAGCAAGCATGCAAAGATGATTTGGGAAGCTCACTACAGTCGGATGGCAGGACATTTTGGTTGTTCTATAGAAAAAACATTATTGGCAAAAAATTTGATAGGAAGTCAACAAGTATATCATATATTTCACTGCCTGTGCCATTGCCAATCCAACAATCAAGAAGCAAGGCTTGTACACACCTCTTCCTACTCCTGAGAATCCTTGGGAATCCATATCGATGGATTACATGTCTGGCCTTTTGTCCACCAAGAAAGACAATGATTGTGTATTTGTGGTAGTTGATCGGTTTTCGAAGATGGCCATCCTCATAGCCTGCAAGAAGAACATCACAATGACAGATACTTCCAAGATCTTCTTCAAACAAGTGTGGGTCAATTTTTGGATACCACAAACCATCATCTCCGACCAGGAAAACAAGTTCCTCAACACATTTTAGTCGGATCTCTGGTCACTGTTGGACACCAAGCTCACTAAATCCATTGCTTCCCACCCCCAAACTGATGGCCAAATAAAGGTCGTCAATCATATGATTGTGCACATAATGTGCATGTACAATTCTAAACATACACGTACATGGGATGAGAGTCTTCCCTATGTTCAACACAATTACAACAGGGTTCTCCATAGCTCCACCAACCATAGCCCATTTCAGGTGGGGTTGGGATTCCAACCATTGGGTCCCATTTATGTTGCACTACCTCTTGCAACCCCACAGATATAATCTTCCCATGTTCAATATGAGATTGACAAAGCCACCAGATTCATTGAGTAGATTCATCACATTCTCCAATGGGTCCATGATATTTTGCAGAAAGCCAATGCTAATTACAACTAGTGTCATGATCAACATAGGGTATCACACTAGTTTCATGTGGAAGATAAGGTCTGGTTACATTTGCAGAAAGAACATCTTATAGGGCCCCATTGGAAGCTCCACCCACTTTTCTATGGGACTTACACTCTTACCAAGTTTGTAGGCAGTAATGCTTTTGAGCTCAACACTCCACCCTTCCTTGGCTTGCATCCAGTGTTCAATGTAGACCTACTTCAACCATATTTTCCACCATTCTTGGACACCTCAGAGATCGCAAAACAACTGAAACCAACAGAGCTAAAACCTGATTGCATGGAACAAACATCCATTGATCAGATAGTGGACACACAGGTCAAGGGAATTCACCAACAAAGGATCCATCTTTATAGGGTTTTCAAGGTAGGGTAACTCCTACACCAAGGAAAGTGGCTCACCCGAGGATAAATTCAACAGATGTTTCCTCACTTGATGGGGGAAATCAAAACAATGGAGACCATTTCTTCCTAAGGGGGAGGACTGATCAAGGTGGATATTGGTGGCCACCCACCTATTCCAACTAGCTCATCTTGGAAATTTTTAGTTCAACACGTTCTTTTGTACTTCTTTGTAATTGTGTGTTGTACACTTTTAGGGTTGTCTGAAGCCCTACACAACTTCCAGGTGGAGACTGGTGGCCTTCCACCTAATCCAAATGGCTTATTTTGGATGTTTTCATGTCATCTCATCTTTTTGTACTTCCATGGTCGTTTTGGGGCCCTAAACAATGTTTTTTTGTCTTGCCACAATCAAATTGTAGACAAAGTTAGAGTTTGATGATGTAATGTGTATTTCTCGAAAATACCTTTCCAACGAGCTATCACTCTCTTGAAATACAGGTCGTATGCATAAGTTACAACCCCGAGAAGTTGAGGTACCAACTTAACATCGGGGCCCAGATGAATTTTGGTGTTTCATCTCCTAGGGTTAGGTTTTTGGATGTCTATGGTTTTGGCACTCATGAGTAATGTTAAAAAGGCCTATGGAGCCTCATTGTAATCATTATGCTCAGATAGATGCATGTAGCAGCCACATCTCTTCTCAGAGATAACTACCACCATTCAAGCAAGTTGTTTCAGTTCTGCAGTTTTACAGTCTTATCCTATTTCATTTATTCAATAGAATATATTGTTCACTGTACATTTGTGTTGTTCTCTATATCTTTGTGTTTATTGTATTAAGTCTATTAATTAGTTCGTTCCACTCCTAAATCTAGATCAAACTTGTCATAAAAATATAGCTAAGACTTTGATTAAAAAATCATCGATTGCATTGGAATCCTAAAAATAGGTTATATCTATTGGAATTCATTTTCTATGATTCCATTTCCAAGAAATTATTTTGTTCAACTATCTCTGGAACTAGTTTTTTTCTCAATTTGAGGCAATGCAATTTTTTCACAAATGGGTCGAATTTCAAAAACATTGGCTCAGGAGATTATGGGTAGCGTGCTCACATGGGCCTTGACCAAAACACTTGACCAAAAAACGTAAGTATTCTTCTTGGTTTGGATTTTATGCCCCCATATCAAGTTGTCAATGTGTCCCTGAATGGATTCAAAAAACGAGTAACAAATTTCCATTACACTCTAACTGAGACTTGGATTAGAAAATTGTTGATTGTATTGGAGTCTTGGCATAAATTAATAGCTAGCAACACCCCTCTGCTATCATTCCATTTCTTGGAAAAAAAATGATGATCTCCGAAACCATGGTTTTTCTTAGTAAGGAACAATGCAATTTTTGCACAATGGGATTGATTTTGAAAAAAAATGGCTCGGGAATTTGTGGGTAGTGTGATCACATAGGCCTTGGAAAGAAAAAATTGTGGGATCTTATAAAAATCAATTATGCTACTTGGTTTGGATTTTATGACCTCATACCAAATTCTCAATGTGTCCCTGAATGACTTTAGGGAGTGAATTGCAACTTTCCATAAAACTCTAACGAAGGCTCAAATAAAAAAAATGTTGAATGCATTGGAATCTAAACACTATATTACATCTAGGGGAATCCCTCTCCTATGATTCCATTTCTTGAAAATTATTTTATTTGGCGATCTACAAAACTAGTGTTTTTCTCAGCAAGCAACAATGCAATTTTTGCACAAAGGGTTCAATTTAGAAAAACACCAACACAGAAAATTGTGGGTAGCACGATCATGTGGGCCTTGGAAAAACATAGTTCCAGGATCTTAAAAAAATCAATTATGATTGTCGGTTTGAATTTTATGTCCCCAAACAAAATTATCAATTTGTCCTTGAATGGATTAAGAAAGCGAGTTACAACTCACCATAAAACTCTAACCGAGACTTGGATCGACAAAATGTTGAATGAATTGGACTAATGACACCATTTTATAGATAGGGGTACCCCTCTCCTATGATTTCATTTCTTGGAAGTTATTTCATTCAACGATCTACAAAACTAGGGTTTTTCTAAGTAAGGAATAATGCAATTTTTGCACTTGGTGTGGGAATTGAATACTTTTCATGAGGTTTTTTCAAAGAGTGTTTCTATGCTAAAAGGATTATTTGGATGAATATTGAATACCATATTCTCTTTCACATCCATATAATTATGAAACATGTATTTTCATGAAATTTTTGATCATTGTGAAATTGTTGGAGTCCAAGACACTAACAATGACCTACAAAGAGCCAAATGAGCTAAGAATTTGATGGGAGACAATGATTTTTTTTAATGTATCAACTTCAAAATTATTTTTTTAATAACCATGAAACATAGAAATCATTTGTTTGATCATTCATGTATCTTTTCTTGGTCCCGAAGGTATGTTTTGCACATGTTTGAACAAATGTCTAAGGAGGCTTGCTAACCTTCCAAGACAGTGATGTGCCTCTATAGAGAAGATCATTGGTTATGAATGCTAGTAGATCCCCTAAGTTCCCAATATTGAATCTTCTATTTGATACAAGAATTATTTTACCCACTTTGGTAAATTCCTAGGAATCTCATCACTCACTTGGTAGCCTTGTACATAATCTTAACCAATACAATGGTCTTCCAAGGATTCAAACCAATTGTTTGAGAGATATGTGAGAAAACCCATGTATTTTTTGAAGGATTGAGAGATACGTGAGAAACTAATTCCAAGATTGTGAGTTATATGACATTGCTAACCATATTAGTTTCCATTCCCGGAGTGAAGAGAATAGAAATTTCAAGCTTGTGTCCTTCAAGAGGGTTTCTTCAAAATTGAGTTTATGTTTTTATTCAGGAAAATTTCCATCCATAAGCTTGTCTGTAGCAAAGATGAAATCTTGGGATATTGATTTTAGAGTATCAGTTTTCCCATCATTATTTTCTTGTTTCTTCCATCCATTTTTCATTTTATGATACAATTTTGTATTGCATATTTATAAGTGAGGAAAAAACCTATATTTAAATCCATTCATACATCAAATATTTGCAAGAGAAAGAAGAAATGGATCAATATTTTTTTTCTTCTCAAATACTTTACTTTACTTGAGAGCTTAAAATTGTTGAAGTTGTACATCAAACATCTCATATCCCATACACAAGATTATCATATTACTTTATGCATTAACAATAGAAGGAAATGGATAGTTAACAAATAGTACATTGTTGAATTGAATCTCATTCTTGGGTATTTCATTATTCATGCTCACAAAAATGTTGAGAATTGGTTGTTTCTTGCTTGTTCATTGGTTTCACCATGTCTAAGGGTCACTATGAGAATAACTCACATTCCTAAAATACCAATATTACCAAAATTGGCAAGGGATAATATAACATGGTATACAAGGGATAGAAGGATACCATTCATACTTGGGACCTCTTATTATACCTTCTTATGGAGAATCCAAATATTGCTAATTTGGAGGAGTAAATGAAACTAGGTAAGTTGAAGGGTGGGTCCTTGTACATTGAGTATGTGATCAAATGAATCACTTGTATAATATATAAGAGGAGAAGCATGTTGAAAGGAAATTAGGTAAAATGTTTAAAAAATACATTTGAAAAGTGGTAACATCAAATGTAACTCCCCATGCATGCTAATCCATTACATAGAAACAAAACCAATGGGGTTGTATTCTAGTGTGGAATACACATGTATGTGATTAGATTACTTAAATACCACCAAGTGGCCTAGTTTTAGGATATTTTTTACTCTAGATTTGGTTATGGGAGAATCTTTCACATAGAACTATAGAGTGATTTCCAACTTGAATGATTTGGGATTGTTGTTTAGCCAAATTAATTATGTGGGATAAGTTGGGGCTTCATGTGGTTTGGGCTCTTTAGTATACCATGAACAATAATATTAAGACATAAGAAGGCTTACCCAACCACCCTAATGACTGAGCATGTTTGTATGATGGATTTAATATTTTGACTCAATGGAATTTAAAGGATTTCAAGACCTTACATAATCAATGCGAAATGACTCAACCTAGGATAGGTGACTTAAAGAATCCAATAAGACACCTAAATTATGTTTCATTTATGCCCATTTGAGGAATATGATATTGCACATATATGAACCTTAATAGGATAAAGGAAGTCATGCGCCTTGAATATCATCATCAAGAGGTGAAAGTGCACATAAGTAGTGGTTCATGCATTACACATAATTTAAGAGGTAGTTTTCTAGATCCTTCAAATCCACGATTCTTGAATTTTAATATTTTTTCCATTGAAATGTGACATAAATATTTCCATGATTTAAACAAAGGTATATTTAATACCAATAATAGAACTAATGTTATAATTTAGCAATAATAATGGCATTTCTACATTCAATAACTTGGCATACATACATACATACATACATGATAATAATTAATGAAAATAATGATTTATATTAACGAAATAATCATACATAATAGGATTTCTTCAAATCCCAATGCTGACATTCAATGTTACACATACAATATGGAAATTGCATCAAGATACAAAACTATTTCTAACATATTTGATTTAACATCTATCAACTAATGTCTTGTATCCAAGTAAGGCAACCCAATAGGCCATCGATTAACATGATGATATTAATTATATGAGTTGACACTTATTGCTTTTGTGGATATATAGGGGTAAATCATCATCTTCATAATCATTCATAAATATCAAATAAACAAACTCTTCACTTCATAGAACACATGCCATGAAATGTGTGTGTGTGATTAAAATCAGCTCAACTGTACAATTTTTACAAAATGACACATCGTGCACAATATACAAAATGACACCTCATGAAAACACATGAAATAATTTCATATGGAACCCTAGATACAAAATGACACTTATTAGTCAATAATTGACCACTACCACACTCACTACTATCAGTTGCATCCTAGAATTTAATCTTTCTTCTCTTAATCAAAGTAGGATCTTGAGTATTTCTACATTTAGGTGTGGTTTGTCTCTCCAAAGACTGGAAAAAGGAACAACATTCTTATAAGCTTTTGTTAAGCCCTAATATTGGCTCATTACCACTTAATTTGGCCATATTAGATTAGTAATGTTATTTTATTTATGTCGGCTTTAGGCCATTAGTTGTAATTTAGATTAGTAATGTTATTTTATTTATGTCGGCTTTAGGCCATTAAACCTCTTAGTCT
>JZKD02S1959857.1:299674-310102 GCA_000966675.3 Picea glauca | reverse complement strand
AATAAAAACCAAAACAAAACAACATAAAAATAAAATAAAAAACAAAATCAAACTTAAAAAACTACACTCTCGCGCTCATAGCTGCACGCACGCAGAGTGGATAGGAGCTCATAGCTACATGCATGCAGAGTGGATAGGAGCACGAGAGAAGGAGGGAGAGGAGCATGGGAGAAGGAGGGAGAGGCGCATGGAGAAGGAGGGAGAGGAGCACGAGAGAAGGAGGGAGAGGCACACAGAGAAGGAGGGCACATGGGAGGAGGGTGTAGCAAATGAGGGCACATGTTTTTGAGGGCGCACCAGAGGAGGGCACATGGCCAGAGGAGGGCACACGATTTTGAGGGTGCACTAGAGGAGGGCACACGCAGAGGAGGGTGCACGGGAGGAGGGCACACAAAGAGGATAAATATGGTTTGACTTATTTCTCCTATCACTTGAGTGTGCATGCTAATTGTTTGATGAAATTCTTGATAGAAATATGGTTTGATGGAATGTAATGGTTGTAAGGATTTTTTGGTAATTTTTTGCCAATATTGCAAGTTGTCTAGCAGTTTTTGAAATGAAAATAAAGTTGATAAAATTTTGTTATGGAAACAAAAAAACTATGCTAGGTTATATTAATTAGGTTTCCTCACAAAACCCATGTGCCCTAATTTTAGTTCTCTGCTCCAAATTCCCTTTCCATAAATTAAAATTTCTCAATTTTGGTCATTTTCAAGAATTTCAAGATGGGATAATTGAGTATTGGAAGTAGGGGTTTTCAAACTACAATAATAGATAATCTGAAGGAGATCATCATCATTGTGCACCTCATCATTGGATACTTGTATCATCTATTAGGACTTTGGGGGCGGATCTTTGAATGAAGGACAATATTGTATATTGAGCCCACATAAGTAACAACATACCTGACCTGGAACATTAAAGATACAATTGTTGTGAATGTTTCCCCATACCCCACCATAAAAGAGATACCTCATTTATCTTGGGCTTGATACACAATGTGTTATTTTCATGACTCCTTGTATTAGTGTCTTGTCTTAATGTTGTCCTAATCATCCTAGTCTCCTTTGCAATCCAGAAAATAGCCTTGGTTTTTCAAGTTGAACTTGGAAGTGTTTTAATAATGCTTAGTGGTATTGGATGTGCAAAAAAAGTAGAATTTGTTCAACTTCTATAGGTTCTTATCTCTTTTACTAGGTTTCCCATTATCACTAGAATGTTTTCCCTCCTATGTTAAATGTTCAATGAGGTTCACTTGGATTCAATAAAACAATTCTTGACCCAATCCTCTTTTTGTGGTTCTTTATAATGTGCATTGGGTTCCATGTAATCTTCCATTTCTATGGTCATGATTAGGGTTTCTTGATATGATGTCGACTTGTTTTCTTAAACATGATTAGTTATTAGTTTAGAGTTTGGAGTTCAAAGCCAGTCCATGCATACAAGTTCCTAGATATTATATTTCAACTTACCAAAAAGATCCTTCAATACAAAGTTGTATCTTTGTACCATTTCTCCCTTCAAGCATCTAATACTTCTCAACTTTGTAAATGCCAAATTCTCAGTATATATATATCCATCTATTACTTCCTTGAACTTACTGACTACATCATCCCAACGTCACAAATCTAGTTTCTTGTTATCTCTCTAATACCATTTGAGTATGGTGCCTCATAATGTACCTTTGAATGTGATCCACTAGGTGGGTAGGTTAATGCTTTTCTCAACTTTCCAATGGGTATTACAAGCAAATATATGATCATTCAAACCCCTAGTGCCATCAAAAAGTCGACAACTTTGATATTATTGTTCAGAGCCTAACACATGTTTGAAATTAGTCTCTATGATTTGAAATTCTTTAGACATTCCATCCCCATTTGTTAGTGATGCCTTAAAGGTTGTCTCACCATAATGGTGTCATCCTATTAATCCTTGAGGTATTGTGCCATTGCATTGTTATTGTTTTCATAAGTGATAGGATCATTTTTTATAATTATACCCATGGATTTCCAAGAGCTATTTGTAAACATAATGTGTAAAGGAGGCCACTTCCATGAAGTGGAATCAATATGCATTCACTTTCTACCATTCTCAAGGTGTGGAAATACTTATTCTTTCTATTCTTATGCATAGGTTCTACCAAAAATCTCATATTCTCAAAATCTCATAATCTCAAAATCTCATAGGTTCTATTCTTTCTATTCTTTGAAGTTAGTGTTTTTTCTTAGTCCCAAACCTTGCTTAAAGCACAGGTTCTACCAAAAATCTCATATCTAATATTGAGTCGTTCAATTTAGGTAAATTAGTGCCATTGGAAAGAGGACGGAGTAGGGTATTATAGGTCCAAATATTGAAGTGATATAGGTGTAATGTGATAGGGCATACAAGTTCGCTCCCCTAAAACAGGAAATAAATAAAAGGTTTTGGAAATTCCACTATACGTTCCCTTGGAAGATCCAAATTGCATGAAATCAATGGAAGCCTATAAAGGATATATAATATTACATCCTATACAAGTCTAATCAATAGAATATTAGAATTGATAAGGCTATAACAAGTGCAAGGTCGAACAATAAAGAAAACCCCAAATAATGGCTTTACAAAGTCTATCAACTTAGAATTATTATAAATTTTGATTGGAATCTCATTTAATGGTGATTCAAAAGGAGTTAGAAAGATGAATCATAGAAAAATATATGGGCATCAATTTTGGTACATTTGAGGATATTTTCTTGAAAAAGGACCATTACCATGGGAAGAAACAAGACTATCTTTGTAGAAGAATCAAGAGACTATGTAAGAATTTTCCAAGTCGAATAATGTACCAAGACACTATGATTGTGACATTTCTCCACTTGATTGTTCTAATTTGATACTAGGTCTCCCATGGAAACAACAATGTAGGGATATCTATGATGATAAAATTAATACATATACTCTCTTCAAATATGGAAAAGAATATAAATTAACCATTTATACTATTTCTCTTTCTCACCCTAGCACATTTCAACAACTTAAAACATGCATAAATGTATATCTTTACATGTTCTTCCTCAAATTGCAATGTTTCCTTCTCCTTGTATATCTTTGAGTGGCACACCCACTTTCTTTATATGCATAAATAAATGTTTTCACTAAGAGAATCAAGAAGATCAACATACACTTTTTTGACCTCAAGAAACTGTCCAAACTCATTGTCCTCAATATTAAGGACACCAAAGAGATCATGGTCACTATTTCCATTTGCTTATTGGTCTTTTGTAGTACACATATCAACACATGGGAAATACTCTTCCATATCTTCAATGGTAATCTTAGTATGCCTCTCACATACACCAAAGAGTATGCCTCTCACAGAAACCAAAGAGTATGCCTCTCAGAGACACCATAAGTGTATTCATGTCCATCGTTTCCACCAGCATCTCGAGGTTCTAATTGATCTTCTAGTATATCTGAATTAGAACAATAAACCAAACTTATTTCCATGTCTATTCCATCCTTCCAATTGGATCCAAAAATTATAGCAAGTTATTCTTTTAGGGAATCAATGGTATCTTCATATGCCAAGGGAACACATCCCTCATTTGACTTGTCCATGAAACTTGAGGCACCATCACAAATCTAGTTTTTGACAATGGGAGGGTTCGTTGTTGGGTTGAAAATGGCCATGGAATGCTCATAAAACTCATTGTCTAGGTTGATGTTGCAATCTAGAAATAATGGGTTGTCCTCATGAGGATTTGTTTGGATCATATTACCACCATCAAATTCAAAGGGGCATCAAACCATAGTTATTAAATCTCAAACATATGCTCAAACTTTGATTTGATTAGATCACCAGAAACATGGCCACCCTCTTCCTCATACTTTTCATGCAATTGTTCTTCTATTGCAGCAATGGCATCTTCATATGACATGGGCCCAAATCCTTTGGTAGAATTGGGCCTTGTTGCAGGGATGGAGGTGACTAGGGGTTGTTTCCCTACTACATGATGCTCTGACAACTCTTTAGATAAGACGATTGGTTGATCATCACTATGAAGGTATTCTTTTTCTACAACATCGACCAATAATTTATTTCCTTATACCTTTTAACCAACTTATTGAAAAGGATATCCATGGGATTTTTTGATAGGCTTTCAAAGTGTCATCAAGTTTCTTCCTTCTTTCCATGCAATGTTGAAGCAGAAAATCCTCATCGTAGAATTCTTCAAGAGCCTACTCACAATCACAAAATCCTGCAAAAGGCTTTGATGAAACTTGAAATTGAAGACACAACCCTTAAACAATCTTTACGAAACCATTAATGTGTTGCAATTCCTCTCAACGTACAAATGAACAATTTCATCATAATATCCTTATGAATAACATTTAGGTCTGCCATAAAATCCCTAGTCGTGACCTCCATTTGTATTGTCAGTATCTGATATGGAGGTCCTAAGGTGATAAGTATGTAATGGTGGGGTCAGTTGTTAAGATGATGGGGAGGTAGGGTTTAAGGGAATGTGTTTCACCTTATTTTTTATACTAAATGCAAAAAAAAATCATCATAACATCTTCATGAATGATGCCCATGCAACCAAATGCACGTGGAATATGTGTCACTTATCATGCAACATGGATTAGGTAGATACCCTATCTTTCCACAAATTCCCTTGCCACCCTTAAGTCCTTATTTAATTCCATAGGTTTATCATGCAATATTGTTTAGCATGTGTTTTTGTTGTTGTCAGGATTTGGTGGTCCATGCTTGTCATGGTGTACCCTAGAATTTAGTGGGTGGTGTGTTCTTGTCATGGGTTTTTTATATGTATTATCAACTATGATATATGGTTGTGGTTATCTTGGTTGTTGTGGTGCACTATGGAGTTTCCTATATATGGTCTCTAATATGGTGATTGGTCATGGTTTTCTTAGAGATCGTGGTGTACTGTAGAATTTAATGGGCCATGAATTGTGCTCATTGTGGCATAGCCTAAAATTTTGTGGGTTCTCTATGTTTCCCATGGGTTTCATGGTTAAGGTCTCGATTATGGTTTTTTGCTGTGGTTGTCTTGGTGATCATGGTGCACTCTGGAATTTGGTTGTTGTTCTATGTTTTTCATTCCTCTCTTGGGTTTGGTCTCGATTATGGTGTTTTGTAGTGGTTGTCGATGTGTGGTAAAACATTTCATGGAGGAGGGTTGTTTTTCCATAGGATTGTGGTTAGTTTCATTGCTACCTCTTGCATACACTGGTAGATTGGTTGGAATTGTTGGTATTTGGCACATAGAAAGGGATGTGTTTTCCTTGTGACAGTGTTCTTCAAATTGGATTTGTCCATATGTGTTTTCTTTTCGAGTTGGTCTTTAGCACATAGAAAAGTATGTGTTTTCCTTGTTAACATGTTTTTTGGTTTGGATCTATCCTTGTGTGTTTTCTTTTTGTATGTGATATGTGTTTCATGTTGTTATGTCCCATGTTCAACCGTAGGTTTCTTTGATTCCTACAAATCTATTATTGTCTCCCTATAGTATTGGGGTTTAGGATGGCCTTGTGGGAGTTGACAATGCAACACATGGGGGTTTTCAAAAATTAGAGGCATTTTGTGTCGTGTGGTTCCTCTTCCTTGAGTAGAGGATTCCTAGTTGGGTTATCCTAGTGTAGTATTTATAGTTTTCTATACCATTTCTAGAAGTTATGGTATTTCTCAAGTTCAAGTGAGAATTTTTTGTTTAGGTTCATTTTGCACAAATCCAACAAACAACAACCTTACTACTATTTTTTTATTAGATCCATATGATAAATTTATCATGTCCTTAGTGTTTTCACATTTTTAATATGTCCTTAATATGTCCAAAATCAAGAGGGATATCACATTAAATTAGGTGGTTGACCACTAATATTGGTAATTGCACCCTAGTCTAATTGTGCATCCAAAACTAAAGACACAAAATTTTTATTTAGAACTGTGAATATGATGATGGACTACTAACTAACAACACGTGCACATGAAACCGAAGGTACAACCAAATAGGTACCTGTCAGATATTTCTTTGTCAAATGAGGAAAGCTTAGGATAAATAGAGGCCGAAAATGCGACTGCATCTAGTAGATATGATAAGCAAATAAGGACTAGAGGTGAAAAAGTCAGAATAAAATTTTGTAGATGCATGGAATTTTTTCTTGCCAAAGGAGGATCATGCTCTTATGATGATGAGAGCATATGAGACATAGATGTTCCACTCAGGTATAAGAATCTAGTGAAACAATGAGTACCTAAGGAACTATCTCCTATAGATGTTGACTTCGTTGTCAACAATAAGACATATCGCATTGCACCATCCTCCCTACATGTCTTGGGGCTATATTCCATGGATGGAATACGTGTAAAATACAAAACAATAACTGAATTGATGGACTATGTCGGACCGTGTTACAATTATAACGATTGAATGCGACTGGTCTGGTACATGCGAAGTATGTGGAGATATGCACTCGCCGCAAATTATATACAACTAATAAACAAGGATAAAAATAAGGGAGCGACTATCTATATTGATGGAAGGTCGAAATGTTCCGACAATATCAGAGGGTTTATAAACAACACACGACCCTGAACAACAAACAAACAACCGAATTGCATAAATGAGGGACGTGAAGAGAATCGTGTAGTCCTGTGCGCAATAAAAAAGATAGCTCCAGAGGAAGAGTTATTAGTGGATTAATATTTGAATCGAATAGAAACACTGACTAATAGTGTGTAGGTTCTTATGTAACACATCTTTAAGAAACCTCTACTTATTGCATTATATTTTTTTATTATCTTTAACATTGTTGTAAATATTATCTTTAACATTGTTTTTTTGTTATCATTAACATTTTTTTAAAATATTTTGGGATTCTAATTATATTATAATGTGGCAAGATGAATGTGGAAAAGGGCCAGCCGCAGAACATGTAAATTATTATCAATTTCCACTTTCATTTTACGTTGTTTTTATTATTTGCTTATATAATTTTATTGAAATAACATTGTTTTTTCTGAAATTATATGTAGTCAACATGCCATGTGGATCATGATTCCAACGATGAGGAGGGGTTTTATTCTTGCGCTGATCCGATGCTCTTATTGAAAAAAAGATCATTAAATATAACAAGGGACTTGTTAGCTTGTTAGATCGTCCAGAACAAACTCCCGACGTCAAATAAAAGATCAATCTCTGTATGTCACAACTTAACACATATAAGGTAATAACCATAATTTATTTAAAGTGTTTTTTTTAATGCACTCATATGTTCAATTATGATACTTTGTTCTTTAACTTTTACATTATCTCACGAAAAAACATTTTCTTTTTTACAAAGGAATATTTGGAGCCTGTTCAGCCCAGTGTTGGTAGTAGTGGAGCTACAAAGACGCTACAGAGTCCTGATGCGGGCGGTCATACAGCTGTTAGAGCACTATTTATTTCCCCATATTCCACACCTCATTTAGATAGGAGCCATGACATGCATCCACACCTCGATCAGAGTCTAGAGATGGTGACAGAGATGAGGATCATAGTGATGTGGTTGAGATGGTTGCATTTCCTGGAGCTAGACGTGTGACAAGCAAGGGGACTCTTCTGTGCACACTTTTGGTCGATGATAATGGAATTACATAAAAACAATCAAGACTCCCAGGTAGTTTTAATTCATATTTTAATCGTTTAATGTTGTCCTCATACATAAATCTTCCAGATTATTAATTTTAAATTAATGATCATATCTTTTTGTGTGTAGGAAACGACCTTTTTTATAGGCACGTAGAGATCAAGACCTTGCATATTTTTGGGGAAACCTTATGCATGAGGTGGAATTTAAATAATTCCAACCTCAAAAAGGAACTTATGGATTATCTTGAAGGCCTCTTTGGTGTAGACACATTCAATAAAACAACGGTCACATCTACAGCGGGTGAGTATTTAAAATATACGTGGGATGTTTATAGACGAAGCTTGGCAAGAAATCCTAGGTATGAACATCCTCCCTCAATTCTAGAGAGGGAGTGGAAGGTGATCATTGATGATGAAAAAGAGAAGATTTTGAAAAAATCAGGAGAATAAATAACTAGTACACCAAGGTAAATTACATTTTTTTTGAATTTAATACTAGATTTATTTTTCTTTAGATCTAAATAAAAGTGTGGTTATATATAACATACTTGAAAATTTTGATGATAGGTTACCTGACACCTCGAAGGCAACCAAAGAAAGGATTTCCAAACATGGCCAACACAAGCTAGTCCAGGGCGGCTACTCAAGTTACAGTCATGAATCGTAAGTACCCAAACATCTTAAGAATATTATTTGTATCACCTTACAACTTTAAGGTAATTTTAGCCAAAAACATTAAAAAACCATATCCTTATGCAATGCAGGGCGATGACTTCGAAACTGAAACCACGAAGGAAGACCTCCAATTTGCTTACAAGTACGGTTATAAAGCCGTGTTTGATCGTAGGAAAAGAATGGGGAAGACCCAAAGATCCAATTTGTGGGATAAGGTAAATAAAAATCAGTCCACATTAACCTTTTGTTACTTATAAAATACATAAATGTTTGATATCATCCATAATTTAATCTCTTACTTTGTTTTAATCAGGGGAGAAGCACTATCAACGAAACCATTAGTACTGGACAACAGAGCATTGATAGTGAAATGCAGCCAGAAAATCATGGTGCTCCCTAGTAGCCCCATCCTAGTGAGGTGCAACCCCAAGATGTTCCTGTGACTGAGACCCACAATGGTAAATGTCTTTATATTAATCATATACTTAATAATTGTGTACTTATAAAATTTGACATTCCAGTGGAAGAGAGTGTCATAGATGATCCTCCTCGACCTAAAGATCAAGTGAATAGGCCGGTAGCCATTCCAACGGTGCCGACTAGAGGACCAAGTAAATAATTATATTGCAGAGTTTTTTTTAATAGTAATGAACTACTTTAATGATATTTAAAAATTGACCATATAAATTTAATATTTTTTTATTTTTTTAGGTGATGGCCCCTCACAACAACATCCACGCCGTGGGTACGAGACTAGACATACTCGACGTGAAAGGAATGAAACAACATCAACTTTTGAAGAGCACACAGTAAACGAAGACATGGAAATGGATGATTTGCTTAAGAACTGGAAAGCACAAAAGAAGACTAAAACAAATTCATGATGTCATGTAATAATTTTATAAGACAGTTAGATATAAATTATATAGCTGAACATGTAATGATGCATATAATGCATTGACATTATGGTTACTTTTTCATCTGATAATATACACAAGGCTATTTCTATGGCTTGTATATATCTGTGAATGTAATTTTGTTATACACTTAATGATAATTTCAACTTCTCTTAATGATGCAACTTCCAAAATCTTGTGACATGATATATGCAACTTTGAAAGTCTTGTGACATGTTTCATTGTGTATCACATGACAAAGAGAATTACCATTCTTTTCATTGTGTCATGGACATGGTGTTGCTACTCAACATTTCCTCAAAGCCTACTTATTCATTCCTCTATGATATGTACAATGATTTTTATCCTTCCACAAATCATTGCGAGCAGAAAAATAAGCCAAGGACAGGAGCCCAAGGATTTCAATGTTAAGGTCATGTGATTCCACAAGGTGGGATACAAAGAGGAATTGTTTCCATGCATAAACATGTTAAATACATTGATTGATAATGTGGATGTAACAAGTTGAACATTTAAATCATAGAGCGATGACATAATCAAGCAATATGGGTGGTCATAGATGTAAAAAGGTATAAATCATTTTCTTCTCTTGCGTCATGAAATTTTCCTTCATTTCCTTCTATACTTAAATTCAAAATTGGAAAAACAAAAATGACACATAGCATGCATAACACATAATTTTTTTATGACTGGGAGTAATAGTAATTTTGCATATTCATAAACAAAAAAATGAGACTTATCTTTTAACAAAAAATGGTCCAAGAGATTGGTCATGTAAGAGAAAATTTCCATTTAACCACAACCATCTAGTGTAGATACCACCACCAACCTAGGCTATGAGGCCACCATGGTGAAAAACCAAGCAATAAGATTCTATATTTTTCATCCCCACCTTTCTACTCACATTCTTACCTAACCTTCTCAACACAAAGCATTACAAGAATCTGATTCATCCTGCGATAGATAAGGAACTCTCTTCGAATACAACATGCAACATAAGGAATATATTCACTTTATGTACTTCATAGAAAGAGCTTGATCTATTGTATTCTTTCTAAGAATTTCCTAAAAGAGCTATATTTTCCTCTCAAGGATATAAAGAGTATATAATGGATAGTGAATGATGAATTGTTATCTTCCCTATTCTATATGCTCACCTACAAGCACTATATTTCATCCAAAGTCTACAATTTTCCTCT
>JZKD02S1959857.1:271491-299624 GCA_000966675.3 Picea glauca | reverse complement strand
ATCAAAGCCATACATTGTCATTGACCTATTGAAATAAGTATTATCAAATAGTTGTTGTACCACCCGAGCACATATTTCAGTTTAGACACATTTTCTTTGAGTATTTCATCTTCTATATTGCATTATTTATTTTATATGTAACCTTGTAGGTTAGATATATTTAAGCAATTTTAAACTATAGTGAACTCCATATCATCCAGCCATTTCCTTAGGATTCATGGACTCCCTCCATTCTGATGAGAACTTCAAGCCTTAGCAATTCTCTTGAACCTCTTGTATGGTAGACGATGCACTAGATACATATGGTTAAGATGGATTTTGATTATGCATGGGCTGCTCAAGCATGGGATGATATTTTATTAGGTATACTTCATATCTAATCTTCTTGCACAATGTATTCCAAAGGCTACAATTCCCTTAGATAGTGGTGCACTTGAGTTTTACATGGCGTCTTATCTTATGTGTTGTGTATGTGTGAGGTAAGAGTCCTCTTGTTTCAAGCCCACCTAGTAGCCTTCCTTTGCACTTGTACATGGTCATTTCCTCATAGATGTTTAGCTATTATTCAGTCATTTAACCTTTTAATGTCTTTGAAAAATGTAGGTTTGAAGGGTGGTCACCTCCACAATCCAAAACACATTTCCGAAAATGTATAAATGATTTTATTCTCTTGCATCATGAAATACTCCTTCATTTCCTTGTATACTTAAATTCAAAATCGGAAAAAAAAATGACACATAGCATGCATAACACATAATTATTTTATGACTGTCAGTAATAATAATTTTGCATATTCATAAACAAAAAAATGAGACTTATCTTTTAACAAAAATTGGTCCAAGAGATTGGTCATGTAAGAGAAAATTTTCATTGAACCACAACCATCTAGTGTAGATACCACCACCAACCTAGTCTACGAGGCCACCATGGTGAAAAAATGTGGTTGTCTCAAGTGCGACGACAAAAAAAGTTATTGCGACGAATTTGCTATATAAAAAAAAGTTGTCGTATCAAGTGTGACAACAACAAAAGTTGTTGTGATGCATTTTCTATATAAATAAAGAAATGTGTTTGTCTCAAGCGCGACGGAAACAAAAGTTGTTGCGACACATTTTCTATATAAACAAAGAAATGTGGTCATCTCAAGTGCGACAAAAACAAAAGTTGTTGCGATGCATTTTCTATATAAACAAAGAAATTTGGTCGTCTCAAGTGCGATGACAACAAAAGTTGCTGCGACGAATTTGCTATATAAACAAAAAAAAAATCGTCACAATGGTCGTCGCAATTGAGATGAATTGTTGGTTTCACTTTTTTTTCCTATATTGTCGTATTGGTGACGATATTTCATTTTTTTTCGCAATTGTGAGAATTTCCTTATGGTGATCGCGCTTGCGATGTTAATTCAAGTTCATCGAAAATGCCACGTGCTATAAAATGACATTTCAGAAAGTCAATATTCGTCTCAATATCAACAACATAACATCGCAATAGCGTTGAAATAACCGTCACAAAATGACCCAAATTTGCTAGTGTTGGTTAAACAAGATCAAGTTAGCATTCATTCTGCAACACATGCACATTCAAAATAAAATCACTTAGAACATGGACTGAAAACATATGAAAATATTTGTTAGGAAGGATCATTTAATTCATGAATCGCTCTTTCCACCATACCTATGTGCAAGGTACACTAACCGAGCAATATTATTCTATTACTACACTAATGGTAGAAACGAACATTGATGAATATGTTGATGTTCAGGGTTTTCTATTTGAGCATAGCAATTGAAAACATCATATAATTAGATATAGAAAAAACACACATAATAAACTACACACATACATACATACATACATATATACATAAATATATCTCTCTCTCTACACACACACACATGTCATAATCAATGAAGAACATATATAGGGTCATGATTCTAACCTCGTCCATGAAACTATCATTTCTAGTGGCATCCATTGGCCCATAACAAGTCTTATTGCAACTCGAGCATTTGTGAGGGTCATATGAACTAGGATGGGAATTCCTATTCTATCCATGTGACCTCTCCTAGTTGGTTTCTCCTTGCAAGATAATGTTATGAATGTGTTGTGTTGCACTAGGCTACTAATCAAGGTGGATATGGATGTGTATGTCTGGATGATGCTTTCTTCTATAGGGGGGTGATAGGCATGGGGTTTATGCCTTTTCCTAGGGGGACAAATACCTAGCAATGTGTCACGTCTATCGTTTTCTCTATCCCATGCGAGCCTATGACTTATCCCTTGGAATTTGATAATGTTAAAGTAGTTGACATGGAAACCTAAAATAAAATTTTCCCACAATTTTCTAAGGAAATATAGAGGCACCTCCATGTTATTGCAGGGAGTGTTGTCAAATACTATAAACCACCTATCCATCCAATTGTCTAAAAAATTTTGGTAGGTCCACTACTCCATACAAATGTGTCTCTTTGTGACTAGTGGTTGTAATATGGTTCTTGGGTCAATAAACAATGTCATTGGTTGTTTTTTTTAAATGTTTAGGTCTCTAACTTGGTTTTTATTTAGACCCATCCTATAATATTTATACATTATGGCCTTGCAATATGAAATGTGAGTTAATTGGCCTTGGTGATTTGCAATGGAAGATATAATGGTTCCTACTGTAGTGGCTAGTGACAATTGTGAGGGATATCTAGTATTGTGTAAGTATTGTATAAGGGTTGTAAGAGATCTCAAACCTGCATAAATTTCCATGTTTATGTTTTCCAGTTGTGGGTTAGGGTTTGATGTGTCTTCTTGTGGTGATGTTGGGTTTGAGTTTTCTCCCAGATCCATATTTATTAATTGTGTTGCAACTTAATAAGGGAAAATTGAATTTCTATTTATTTTTTATCGTTTAAAAAAATCAAATTCCATCAAAATAATTACCTAGAATCAATTGAATACCATGCCAACAAAGTTTGGTAGTGATTTGTCAATCTCTTTTCAATTTTATCTCCAAAATTTACTCAATATATCTCAAAATGTGTGGCACAATCTATTGGTGAAATGGACCAACCACTAGCATTTAAAAAAAAATTCCCATAGGAATATGTGCAAATTCCTAGAGTGCATGTGAATTCATAATAAATATTACATGGCACTAGCTAGGAAACCTCTGTGGCAGTTCAGGGATTGCAGAAGATGGAAAATTAGGAACGAGTTCACGTTCTTATTTAAGTGCATTCTTGGGCACCCAATTTCCACTTTTATGACAATCATCTTCATGTGAGTTCCCTTACAACATTTTTAATTGAAAATCTCAACTTTGTACATTTGATTGGGAAATAAAGCCAAGGTAAGACCTATGATCGACTTGAATTTATCAAACATATCAAGAAGTAGAGAGAAAATGAATCTCATAATAATAGGTGGCTAAATAAAACTAAAATTTATGATATTAAATAGGATTTAATTTAATGGAATATGGTAGCACATGAGGCATATAAACATATAGAAAAAGATTGGATGGCTTGCATTAAAATATGGGACTCCATTGAATACACCACCACCTAGTGTCAAATTCTCTCACTTGGTCCACTAGAAAGTTTCTACCCAGCCTACCAAGTATTGCAAAAGTTTGAGCATATTGTACAACTTCGTAAAACTAAAGTATGAAGTGTGTTAACTATTGAGAAAGGACACCTTCCAAAGTTCCACATAGAAAAAGTGAGAATAGTAACACAATACAAAAGTGCACTCCTTTAAACTGAGAAATACTTCAAAATATTTAATAGGGAATCGTCGATTTTCAAGACTCCCTCGTAAACAACATACTTTCCCTAAGATAATTTATGTAAAGTTCTTTTGAACCAATGGGAAAAATATGACAATGAAGTAGTTAGGGAGGAAATACCTAGTTCATTTGAGGTTTAAGTTATAATTGGTTATCATAGCTAACTTTTGTAATTTGTGTACATAGTAGAATTTAAAACTTTATAGGGGGATTTTGATGTTGTGCCTTTTTAACTTTTATTTTAACTTCTATGCTGGTAGATCGAGCTTAGTGACACTTTGTGCATGTAAAAATAAAATTATTTAATATAATTTTTTCTCGAATTTTTTTTGGGAAAAAAAAAACTTTTATTTTAAGAGAACTATTTCAAATATGTATATGAATGAAGAATCTAATCATTGGCCATACTATTTTATGACTAAAGAGAAATGTTTATCCGAATCGAATGCTGTGGACTAATTTACAAATTAAATATGTGCATGGATGTTTTGTAAGACATTTCTTATTGTATTTCAAGCTTTACTATAGCAATATTAAAAGTTATTTCATTTGTTTTCTTTATCCAATCCACAATTTTCATTTTTTGTTAAGTTATATTTTTTGTTTGGAAAAGTATGGTTATTCAATATGATAATTCTTGTAGATCTATTTTTGAGTATTTAAAGGATTAATGGTTATATTTTCTCTATGTTGAGAGCTAACTCTCAAACCAACATTTTCAGTATTTCAAATATTCATTTGATAGTATATTTAAATATCATTGAAAATTTTTCCGATTATTAATTTAGAGGGTTCTTCCATACCAAACATGGAATAGTCTAATTGGGTCACTTCATTGGGATAAATTCCTATTGTTGACATCTATCTATTTCTCCCCATCAAAACTTCTAAGGCTTCCATATTCTTGAAACATTTAGACTCCAAATGAAAATCTTATCCATAAAATTACATTCTCTCTCTCTCTTATTGTCTTTCTATTCAGTTCATTTATCACCATAGGGAGTAGGATCTCATTGAGAGGGTTTCAAAAACTTTTTTTATGTTTTGCCAGGACGTTTCTTTTTTGGATTATTGGGACCTTGTTTACATTTAACCACTAAGGATTTGTTAAATATACTTGTATTGCAAGTCATGCCAAGAAGCAAGAGATTATCTTGCACTCTTATGAGAGAATCACACAAATATTCAAAAAGGGAATTTTGTAAGTAACCCCTTGACTAATAAGTGATTCTCTAAGGGAGTGAAAAGTAGATACAAAAACAAAATAGGAATTGCCAATCTTAACAAAAATAGCATAGATAAGTTTATCATGTATCTTGATTATCTTAACCTCTATAAGTAAAAGTTTAAGTGTTCTAAATTTAGGTAGAAAATATTCAATGTAAGAGAAATCATTGGGATTCAAAGTGCTCAATTGATTTTCAAGTTGGTGGGATTGAATCTTATTATGTTTACCAAACAAGGTTTCCATCATTTTCTTGGTTGCATCTAGGTTCTCAATTCCTTAAAGGTGAAACTGAAAATTACTGGAGATGGATATTATGATTAATCCACTTGCTTGTCATTTTTATTATCCCATTTGTCTCCTTTTGATTTTCAAAGAGGAAAAATTTATGTTCCCAAGGTAACCAAGAAAAGTACTCTACTTTGTAGTAAATCCTCCATACATGATTTCCATAAGAACTAGTTTGAATTGGTACGAAATAGATCATTTGGAGTAGCCATACTATAATATGAAGGTAAGATGAATTTATTAACATAAACTAATTGTTCCAATGGAAAGATCTTGAAAAAATGGGCAGTTTAGAAAAACCGACACTGAAAACTGACTCCAATAACAAAGTTGTCCCCTTTTAAAGAAAGACATAAAAAGTAACCAAGGTGCCACATGGAAAGGGGAGGTTGGCCCATGTGTTTATGAGTGCACGATGAGGTTGTTGAGTTGTAGACAGTAAACAAAAATTACCCTCCTTGTCCAACTTTGTCTTATAAGCTCACTTTTCGAAATAAGTTTCATAATATAATTGACCCACTATTTATAAAATAAGTGTAATGACTTTTACAATAAAGTTACTTTATAAATTAGAGTTGCATGTAAAATGTGACTTAAGAAAAAAGTAATAAACTTACTTTACTAGTTATTCACTTTTATAATTTAAGAGAAATTCACTTTACAATAAAGTTATTTTATGAATTAAAGTTGCATGGATTTTTCAAAATAACAACTTGAAAAAAAAGACTTCAATTGAATACCTCTATTTTAATAAAGTAACTTTTAACCAAATGAGATATTACAAAATATATAATAGATGTTACAATAGAGCAAGGGATTTTTTTTTAACTCATTATCTATTCAAGTTTCATGCTTACCCCGAAACCCTTGTTTTTACCTAGAAAAAAAAACTTCAAACACGGTCTTACACAAAAGCAAGTAAAATTATGAACAAAAATCCACAAATTTATAAGCTCAGGGTTTGATATTGGTTAGCCTATCTGATAAATGCAACTTTACCCTCATGTTCCTAACTTTCCAAGATCACATAACGTACAAGGAAAAGAGCATACATAGATAAACAAAAATGGAGCAAACTTGAAGTAAAAACAAAAAATGAAATGAAATATTAAAACGATTTGCAAGATATTTTGCAAACAAAAAATTGAAATTGTATACCTTCAAATCTAATATAAATGGTTGTATATCGACAAAATGGAAATATTTTAAGATAAAATGAATAGAGTTTTCAACTAAAAATGATAGTCTCGATGCACTAGAGTGGTTTACTTGGCCCCAAAATGCTTACAAATAGAAAAACCCTTTTGAAGTTATTTGATGCATGCAGTGACACGGATTCAAAATACCAATCAACAACATGAGTAGATATTCATAGGATATTTCATACCATGTTCGATCAACATGGTATATCCACAATAGTTGAACAACTTAAGGTAACCACTCACCCAAATAGATCAAAGATCAGTACACTAGTGTATTATGTGGTTAAAAATCTCAAAAAGGGAAACAGTCCATGGCCCAGGCCAACAAAACCATGAGGCAATATATTAATGAAAAAAAGAAAATAGTTTATCTATGAATCTCTCACAATTGATCATTAGAAAATGACCATATATGCTCTTTAAACATAGATAATGGACCAAAACCATCAAAAGGGAAACAATTCATGGCCCTAGCCAAAACGGTTACACAAAGCAATATATTAATGAAAAAAAAATAGTTTATCTATAAATCTCTCCTGATAGATCATTATCAAATGACCATCCATGCTCTTTAAACATATATCATGGACCAATCAAGTGTTAATCCACAAACCAATTGGGTGTTAAGCCATGGATCAAATACCATTAGTATCAAGGAAAAGATGAACAATCAAATCACTTTATGTCTAGAACATAATCATTACAATTTGATTATTTATTTATAACAACACATAAAAGAAATAAACTTTACTTAAAGACACATTAGACCAAGTTGAATTCAACTAAATATAAAGTGTCTAAATATACTAACAGATTTATCCCGAGTAAAAGGAAACTTCTTTGTTGATGTGTATTCTTCTTTGCTATGATTATTTTTCTATTTTGAAATTCTTTTTAATGTTGAATATGTTTGCAATTTATATTATTAGAGATTTATGCATGATTGAACACTTTTATGCATGAGTGGAATAGTTTTCTTAGAGTTTTCTAGGTGTTTTATAATTATTATTCAAAACATCCTTGAAAATGTTATTCTCTCCAAATTATGCAAAATAAAAATTCTAGATTTTACTCAAAACCCATGGGCATGGAGGAAACTTTGATCTTATGATTGACACCCAGTTTTTGTTGAAATTTTGTCAGAAATGTTTGTTAAAAGAGTGTTTTGGATAATGTTTATCTTATTTGTTATAGTAGTTCATTTTAAGTTTCCCTTTGATTTACCTCACTCCTCGCTTAATTTATGAGTTATTGAAGCATTTCTTCCTTGATCTGTAAACTTCCATGGATATTCCACTAGAATTGTTCATCACAATAGATTTGATAAATAAAAACGAAATCTACACTATGAGGGTTAAATTCCATTAGATTCCATAACATTTAGTTACTGGTTTTCTGCTTATTCATGAAATGGATAAAATGTAGAAAATAGAGAACAATAAATACAATCACACACAATCCAAAAAATAACACAAAGATTTTCTATGGGAAACCCTTATGGGAGAAAACACATCTAGAGAACATGAGGCTTCTCTGCTCTCTTTTCTCTAGTATGGAATATGATGTAAGTACAAAGGAGAAAGCACTCTATATGGAGTCACTTGAGACATGTGGCTTGTTAGGCTGCTACAGAACATTAACCCCCTTCGTTATGCTCTCTAATTTCCCACTCCTAGTTCTTCTTTGTTATAGAAAAAAATACGATAACATAGAATGGAACCCCTTCTCCTCCTAATGGCCCAATATTTAACATATCCCAATAGCCATCTTGGGCTAGGTTTTTTACTTCCTCAACCCTCAATTATGATAAGGTTTTGTACCTTCTGGAATTTTATTAGAAAATCCTCTACGTGGCTAGCTCCACATGTTTAAGTAATGGAAGCTGACATGGCATCCACTCGCACCATGGTGATCAATACAATAGGTCAACTTGCAGGAGGCATAACTTTCACATACAAATTTCGATTAAGGTGATTCTTGCACCATTGGAAATGTATCAGTGTGTATAATAAATAATATTCATTCATAGTAAGTTTTTGACTAAGAAACGCGTCATTTGATGTCTCAAAATGGCTCTAGAAGATTTTAGACGATTTTTTAGACCCAATTTTCCAAATTTGGACCATTCGCCAAAATGGTCCTACTAGTCGATTCCTTTGATTTTCCCACCTAGAAAGTATTGAGATAAATGAAAAATGATATAATGATCCAATATGCATCATACGTGCCCGTTTAGTGAGGCTTTTGGTCACCAAAACATTTATTGAATGAGGCACCAGTCGTCGAAATGGCCCTACCAATTGATTCCTCCAATTTTCCCACCCATAAAGTATTGAGATAGATGAAAAATAATATAATGATCCAATCTAGATCATACATACCCATTTAGGGAGGCTTTTGGTCCCCAAAATATTTACTGACTATGGTGAGGAAATTTTTCCTCTACCTTCTCCTTGGAGTACCACTTTTATTTTCTTGGAAGTTGTCCTTTAAACCCAATTTGCCAAAGGTTATGTTGCCCTTGTGTTGTAGTTTTGGACCTCTTCTTCAAAATTGCGTCCTGTGCCAACTCTTCCTGAGCACCTTGTGCTAAGTCCTCTATGGAAGGTAGGAAATTCTCCTCCTCGTGATCCAATATGGAAGGCTCATAGATTTTGAGATTCTCCACATTCACTATTGACTAAATGCACATGTATGGGGGTTAGTGTTGGCCCTTGACCAAGTTTTCAAGAGTACTTGGTCATACTTGACCACTTTTGGGACTACGATAGATTGCCAAGGAAGGAGCACAACTCAAAGCAGAAAATAAGGAAGCAAGACCTATTTTGGGGTCTATTTTAGGGTTTTTGGGTTGATGTAACGGGAAAGGGATGTCAGCCCATGGGTTTACCCACGTTTAGGCCCATTTTGTAATCTATAAATATGCAATATAGATAGTAAGATAGAGAGAGATAGTAATATAGTACATTTGTGTGATGTATGAATGGAAGCTTAGTGCTAGTATTTGGATCTGTGTGATTGGATGTAACTTAGAGTGCTCTATGCATGAGATAGGAGAGCTAAGTGCAGGTTGTTATAATCTTTTCCTGAAGAGCAAGGAAGAAGGATCTAGCGAGCTGCGCAGATCTTTTGTCATGTGAAAAGTAAGGGTCATTAAAGATCTATGTTGTAACTGCTTGACCAAGATAATATAAAGAAGACTTTGTGGACGTAGCCCTAGGGTGGGGGTGAACCACGATAACTATGTGTATGGTGTTTTGTGCTTCACTCTTATGTATTTATCTCTTTCTTGGCTAAGTGCTTGATGTGGTTAAGTAGATCTAGTATGCTTTGTACTGTGGAAGAATGAATGAACATTAGATCTGATATATAAGATGCTCATTGCTTGATCTGTTGAATCTAACATATATTTCTATGGATAAGTACTTAGTATATGTATTCATTGTGATTCTCTGTGCCTTCTGCGAAGTTGATTAATGAACATATATTAAGGAATAATTGATGCTAAGTGTGCTATAGGAAAGATAATCATAGATCTGTGTCTCGAAAATGGAACCATTTGTTGGCACAGGGGCAGACTTAGGGTTGAACGCTCAAGAGCACACTAACAAATCCTTAACTACCGGCCCTTTCGGAAACACCTGTGAAGAAGATGAAGTCTCACCTGAGGTAGATGAAAAATTTGATATGAATAGATCTGATAAATATAGTGATAGATATGTTATACCTATGCATCAAAAGAATGTTTGGACTAATAAGTGGATGCGGGATCCTAGAAAATATTTTTTGTAGGCTAGCCACCATGATCCTGGTGCGTAGTCTAGAAGGAGTTGGGGAACATATAAATGGATGAAAGGATTAACCCTCTGTTATAGTTGCAGACGATCGGGACATCTTGCTAGAGAATTCCCTGGGAGAAGACTTAGTTGCCTCTGTTGTAAGGATATGGACCATGAAGTATTGGATTTCCCTAGAATGATTTCTAGGCTTCAGAAGCTGAATATGGAACAAGCTAACCCTGAGGGAGATTAAGAGACCAAGATTATAGCAGAAACCCAGAAAGAATAAGAAAACATATTGCTACAGATGAAAGATACCTTGAATGACCACCGACATGTTAGGTTATCGGAGATCTTCAAAGAAAAGGAGAAAATTGAAGCAAGAATAGGGGACTTTGACATTGACTGTACTCTTGATGAAGAAGCACAAGTGAACATTATTCTAGAAAGAACTTGGGAGGCTATAGGAAATCCTGTCATGATTCCTTCCTTAGGAGGAACAAGTTTCTTTAGAGGAAATCTAGTAACCCTATGTGGAAGGCTCACCCGGATACCTATGACTGTCAATGGAACTTCGACAGAGGAAGACTTTGAGATCATTAAATTTGTTGAAGACACTTCCCTGTTTACCATGCTCATAGGAAAACCCTGGATTAATAGAGAACATACCATATGAAGAGAAGAATAAAAATATTTGGAATAGAAGAAGCAAGAGTTAAAAGACTTTATGACTAGAAGGATCACTCACTTGATTGAAGAACATAAGAGAGGATTGCAGATATTTAATATTAGTACCTCTGGTGTCAAAGCTAAGAAAACAATTGAGGATCCGCAGAAGATCGAGTTACCTATTTTTGATACAAAAAAGGTATTATCAAGGAACCATAAGAAAGATTTTCCACAATGCGAAGTAACTAAGACCACAGAAGATACACATCAGAATGGTAAAAGAATTACTGAGATGAAACTCACTGGGAAGAAGGCTCAAAAGTTAAGAAAGAAGAGGGCGAATACTGTAAGGTTACAAGAGGTTCTAGAGGACACTTCACAGTAAGAAGAAATACAAAATTGGAGCTTCGTCGAGATATCAGAACAACAACAAAGAGTACTTTTCCATGACAAAGCAATATAGTCATTGGAACCAATATACCCATTCGGCTGCCACTCCGAACGGATCGAAAAGCAGTTATGGGTTACCACTAGACCGTTGGATAACACTAGAATGAATAAGAACATAGTTAATGAAGGCCATAGGTCCATTGCAAGAAAACCGTTGTTGAGATTGCCTACTTAACCTATCGCTCCATGCACCGAGAATACTTTTTTCCAACTGTGAATCTGAAGCATGAACCCTAAGATCATTGCCTTACTATTCACTGTCATCTCTGGATTCTTGTTGCACCTGAGCTCGCTGACCCAAATTTGTATGTCAAATGAGCTTTGCGTTGCTGAGAAAATTGTTGAAGAAGTTCTAATTTATTTAATGACTGAGAGAGTCATGTCAGAATGCGAAATGTCTATAAGTGTACAGGCATCGTCCTCGGGCGCACTGCCAGCTTCCCCTTCCACTGCCCGAGCAGGACCATCCCGATTGCCTTCGAAAAGATGATCTAAGCTTGAAAACGAATTCTCCATTGTGAAGATGATCCCAAGCATCTTACCTAAATATATCCCACCACTAGGCAGACCCGTAAACTGAGACTATGTACCTAGAGACTTTGACTATGTTGTAGTCACTGCGTACCTTCCGAAAGGGGTGCACGCAGTTCATGCTGACCAGGAGAAGCTCACCACCCTGAAATTTAGTGATTTTAACCTTGGATATTGCAAGGTATACAATATGCTATCCCCGCACAAGTATTTGACTATTACAAAAGGAAAGAACCCCAAGATTGTACCTCAACAATGGACCCATAACCTTGCGCAGTCAACCCTTTCAACATAATGAAGATTCCACATTTCGGGAGGCATCATGAAGTAAATGCATGTGTCCGACTCTTGCTGTCCTGCTACCATGGAGGATACCTATGGTTGGACCGGCGCATCACTGTGGATCCGATTCTGATCAATCAGATCACTGGGCTAAGCATGCAAGGCCTTGACCTGTAGGACTTTTACCTTGGAAAGACCATAGATCATTCTCTTTATCAATGAATAAAAGACACATATGGCGATCTGGAGAAAGGAACATGAGGTTACAAGGTAGCCTCCATTGAGAATTCAGTAATACTCTTTGGTTTCCAGCTGATCGTAGGCAAGTTAGTCCGAAAAAACATACCTACACAGGTGACCGGATTTGTAGTTGACCTCGCAGGGAAGTGCATGGTGGGACTACAAATGATCTGGGAGAAATAACTCATAAATAAGCTAGAGCTTGACTGTAGACAAGCGTAGGACCAAGGGTATGAGTTCCAATTTAGCTAGTTTCTCATACTCGTCACCTTCATCGTATGGGAACTACCCGAGGGAGCCACGTTTCTGGAGATAGAACCCTTCGAACCTCTGGCCACGAAGTTCTATACATTGTGGTACTCCAGCGACATGAAAAAATAGTGGTAGTCCAATGCCATCTTCCATGTGTACTACACTCAGTTGAGGAATGGTATTCAGTCTACACCATGCATTACACCCAACACTCTTCATAGGTTTCGACCTTTGATGAAATTCAACGCAGATCATCACTTCACTTACATCATGGTGCGCGTAGACGAGCACAAACAACAAATCCAATCATATTACAATCTGAGAGAAGATGACCTGGAGGAGATTACCAAGGAATGGTCGACAGACCTCCTTGTTGCAGCATATCTCATAGAGATGTCCGACGTAGATAGCCCTGAAGCTATGCTAGATACACCAGGACCGCGCAAGCCTAAGAAGGATGTGGAATTTCAAGATATCCACAACACATCCACGAAGACTGCTTCACTATCACCTGTGAAGGGAGGTGATGAGGAAGAACTAGGGGGCATAGAAGTTGAACAGAGAAAAAGCGAGTTTACCTCGCCTAGGGATGAGGTATATCCCTCCAAGAAAAGGAAAACTACCCCATCAAGGCCCTCATCCAAAAAGAAAACTAAGGTCACCCAGACCATGCTTAAGACTACGCTTACCCTGGATGATTGTGACTTCTTAATTTCCGCACTAAATGATGTTTCATTAGAGCTCATGGAAAAGAAGGAAGCAAAGCAGGAGGAGCTATTCTGTCGGATCACGGGTGAATTTAAAGAAGCGCAAAAATAACTTCAGTCCAACCAAGCAGTTCCTACGGTGTCGATAGCAATGGAAATATTAGGAACAGGCGATGAGCCCACATAGTTACGCCGGATCATCGAGAAAGTCGAAGGTCACCTTCGACGATCTCAATAAGACATAGTGAAAGCCACCCAAGCTTTGGCGCAAGCACAGAGCGCACATGAAGAGAAATAGAGAAAGGCCACATAGGAGCAACTTGACTTACAAGCAAAATGTGAGGAGGAAAAATCTCAGTTACAATAGAGCAAGGACCAGTTGCTAGTAGAGAAACTTGAAACACAAGAAATAGTTCATAAGGCACTGCGCCCAGTGACAATCATAGAAGTGAATATGGAAGATCGTCTTCCACAGCAGGTGACCCAGCTGGAAGAAGTAATCCAACAACTTCAACAACGTATCACGGACCTAGAACTCTGCACCGTGCCTGAGACACCTCGAGAGATAAGAGATCTAAGAGAAGCCACTACTCGAAGCACAGTCTTTTGATTAAAAACTTTGGCTTCAGAATGTAGGCAACTAAGAACCAGAAGCACCCAGACCTATGAAACCCTTGTAGAGAATACAGAATTGTAGACATTGGAGGCACAAATCCAAGAAGAAAAGAAACATGCAGATGTGCTACAAGAACAACTGAAGTCAATGACCCCAGTCGAAAGAATGAAGAGGTTCACAGAGAAATGCACAGCACAACAACAAGTACATATGCTGCAAAGTAAAGTAATGGACGTTTCTCAACGACTGCAACCACTCCAAGAGAAGGCATGTCAATTGTTCGTTGAACTTGAAAGCCAGGGAGCTGAACTTAAACAAGGTGCCATCACCGCACAACAACCCCTGGAAGGTATGCTCAATGACACAGTAATCACGAAATTTATTGAACAAGAGGTTGTCGCACTGCATCAGGTCGAAGCCACTCGAGCCAAGCTCGAGGAGTTCAAAGCATAATTGGTCAAACTTGAGTGACTCGGGACGAGTCACAGGTGAGTGTTGGGGGCCTGTTGGCCCTTGACCAAGTTTTGAAGTGTACTTGGTCATACTTGACCACTTTTGGGACTGTGACAACTTTCCAAGGAAGGAGCACAATGCGAAGCAAAAAATAAGAAAGAAAGACCTATTTTGGGGTCTATTTTAGGGTTTTTGGGTTGATGTAATGGGAAAGGGATGTCGGACCATGGGTTTACCCACGTTTAGGCCCATTTTGTAATCTATAAATAGGCAATATAGATAGTAAGATAGAGAGAGATAGTAATATAGTACATCTGTGTGATGTATGAATGGAATCTTAGTGCTAGTATTTGGATCTGTGTGATCAGATGTATCTTAGAGTGCTCTGTGCATGTGATAGGAGAGATAAGTGTAGGTTGTTATAGTCTTTTGTTGAAGAGAAAGGAAGAAATATCTAGTGAGTTGCACCGATTTTCTGTCCTGTGTGAAGTAAGGGTCATTAAAGCTCTATGTTGTAATTGCTTGACCAATATAATATAAAGAAGACTTTGTGGACATAGACCCAGGGTGGGGGTGAACCAGGATAACTGTGTGTATGGTGTTTTTTGCTTCGCTCTTATGTATTTATCTCTTTCTTGGCTAAGTTCTTGATGTGGTTAAGTAGATCTAGTATGCTTTGTGTTATTGAAGAATGAATGAACATTAGATATGATATATGAGATGCTCAGTGCTTAATCTGTTGAATCTAACCTATCTTTATGTGGATAAGTACTTAGTATAAGTATTCATTGCGATTCTCTATGCCTTCTGTGAAGTTGATTAATGAACGTATATTAAGGAATAATTTATGTAAGTGCATTGTAGGAAATATAATCACATATCTGTGTCCTAGCTAAGGTTGTAGACACCTGAGTCTTGAAACCACCCCCGCCTCTACCTCGGGTGAGTCTTCATATGCTTCGCAGGTGTTGTCGAAAGGGACAATAGTTAGGGCTTTGTTGGTGCGCTCTTGAGCGTTGAACCCTGGGATTGCCTCTGTGCCAACAGTTAGAATGAGTATGTAGGAGTTATCTCCAACCTTTTCCACTACTTCAAAAGGACCATACCATAGATCCTTGATCTTCTTACCATGTCCATTTAGTCTGTCCTTATTTAGTTGTAACCATACTCTTTCTACCACTCTAAATGTTCTCGTTGTTTTGTGCTAGTCATGTCTAGCCTTGTACTTTTCCTGTGACTTATTCAATGTCTCTTGTACTTGAGAATGGATCCATCTGTTCTTATAAAACTTTTTTTATGCTTTTAATGCATCTCTTGTGATTTCCTCCCTCACTCCTCCTTGTTATCCATATACAACATCCAAGGGTGAAGGTGGCAAGTATTTAAAAAAGGATTGAAAAGGTGAATTGCTAGTATAAGTGTGGACTAATCTATTATAAGAATGTTGTATTTAGATCATATTTTCATCTTAGGACTTCATATGCTTTTGATTGTAACCTCTCAAAAGTTGCACCAAAGTCTTGTTGACTACTTTTGTCTACCCATATGTCTATGGATGGAATGTTGTATATCTCTTGAGCTTAGTGTCCATCTTCTCCCACAATGTATTTGAAAAGGAACTGGGAAATATGTTGTCCTTGCTTGAGATGATGATCCTTGGTATCCCAAAGTGCACCCAGACCCGTTCAAAGAAAAAAAATTCTACTTCTTGTCCCTTTATGGTATTTTTACAAGGCATGAGAATGCACATTTTGTTGAACCTATCAACTACTACAAATAAATAGTCATGTCCCTTCTACGTGATTTGTAAACTTCCCAAAAAATCCATGGAAATGATTTCCCAAGGTCGAGTGGGTATAGGTAAGGGATGGTATAGACCTTGATTCTTGTTAATGGGCTTGTTGGTACAACAAAGTATACATCATCTAATATACTATACTACATCTTCTTACATTCTGGGTTAGTACAGATACCTCTGCAAATTGACAACTTTCTTCCCAACACCAAAATGTACTGCAACCTTGGAAGTGTGAGCCTCTTTCATAAGCTGTAGTCATTCACCTTTAGTGAAAAAGATCTTGTCGATATTGTAGAGTAAACCATTATGGAAATTATAGTCAGCCTTGTTGTCACCTTCTTCTATATGAATTGGGCCCCATAGCTACTAAAACCCCTACTTGAAGTCCTCATCCTCTCTGTATGAATAATGGGTAAAAGGATCTATGTGCATCAGAGTTACCAAATATATAATCTTAGATGTGGGTGGACTTGAAAGCATGTCTTCCAAGTTGTTTTTTCTACCCTTCTTATACTTGATGACTAGAAGAAATTATTGTAAGAACCCCATCCATTTTTAGTGCCTATTTTGTTGTAACTTACTCTTGGCCTACAAATGATAGAGTGATTGGTGATCTATGTGGATGATGGTATCATTTCCCATCAGATAGTGCCTCCACTTTTTAACAAATTTTACTAGGGAATAGAACTCCTTGTCATATGTAGGGTAGTTGAGAACCAACCCATGAAATACTTCAGAATGATAGCATATAGGCATTCCTCCTTGCATCAAAACTGCTCCCATGGCATACCCACTTGCACTTGTATCCACTTCCAAGGTACTCTACAAGTTTGGTATCATGAGCACTGGTGTTTCAATGATCTTTCTTTTCATCTCGTAAAAATCCATATGTTGATTCTTCCCCCACTAGAAACTCTTACCACTTGTTGTTATGGTGTGGGATGGTACAAATACTGGTGAAAATTAAGATATGAAATTTTGCAAGTACTGTGATACCCCATCAAAGCTC
The DNA here is from genome assembly GCA_000966675.3 of Picea glauca. Classification (NCBI taxonomy): domain Eukaryota; kingdom Viridiplantae; phylum Streptophyta; class Pinopsida; order Pinales; family Pinaceae; genus Picea; species Picea glauca. The sequence continues at coordinate 282,345 of JZKD02S1959857.1, read as the reverse complement.
CTATATTCTATTCAATTTGTAGAAATTGGTCATTTTTTGATAGCGTCCATCTTTGTGGGATCTATTTTGAGCTCCCCGCCACTGATCAAATACCTCAAATACACCAAAGACTATTGAGAAAAATCATATTTCTTGAAGTTATCAAACAATTGGTTCTTATTTAGAGTCTCTAACACCCACATGAGATGTGATATGTTCTCCTCGTAGGTAGCACTATAAATAAGTTTATCATCCAAATAGACAATAACAAATGAATCTACATAAGGGCATAAAACATCATTCATTAGTCTCACAAATTTAGTCGGTATGTTTCATAAACTGAATGGAATAACCAACCACTCATACAAACCTTTCCTTGTCTTGAAGGCAGTATTCTAGGTATATTTTTCTTTGACTCATACCTAGTGATATCCTGATTTCAAATCCAACTTAGTGAAGTACTTGGCATGTTGCAACTAGTCCAAGAGATCATTGATTCTTGGTAGAGGGTATCGATTCTTCAGTGTAATGTTGTTCAATTCCTTGTAATCGATACAAATTCTCCAAGTCCCATCCTTCTTGGGCACAATTATGATGGGTGACCCACAAGGTGGCGTACTTGGTTGAATCACACCCTTCTCCAACAACTGCTACAACTACTTCTTTACTTCATTTTCTACCAAAATGGATTGTCTATACAACCCAATATTTGACAAGGGGGAGTCTAGAAATAATTAGATTTCATGCTTCACTTCCCTCTTGAGTGGTATCCCTTTAGTCTCCTGGAACACTCCTCTGTATTCCTATAGAAACTGCTCCAACTGGTGTTTATGTTATTTAGTACATGCTTCCAGGGATGTATTTACTTTTAATGACTCTTCACCTGACTAATTTTCTCTTAGAAAAATTAAAACATATTTCCTTCTAGAACTAATCAATTTATTATTTTGATTTGCAATTACTAGTGAAATATTTTATTTTCCTTTGTGCATGTTGATGATGAAGGATTTCCCATACTTGATGAAGCGATATTGATTGTCTCTCCAAATGAATATAGCATCCATTATATACATGTAGGGGATTCCAAACACTGCTTCGCATACATTCAATGGTACTACATCCAATTATACTTCATCTATAAAATCAACACTTACAACAAATTTAATCTTGCATTGTTTTGTTACCTTGATCTTTGCATCCTTGTTTACCCATCCCAATAGATATGGGATAGGATGATCATGAACCTCCAATCCAATCTTTTTGACCAGATATGCTGTTATGAGATTATCCTATGAATTGAAGTTGAATAGAGCATCTATCTTGGTCTTCTTAACCTGAATCTTGATGTGGAAGACTTGGCCATATCCTCATTGTGGCCATCAATGTTGCAATGATTACAATGGTTGATGGGATATTTTCATTGATGTGCAGTGGTTGTTGTATTTTTTTATCTTTGTCCCCTTTCCACTTCTTCTTCCCCTCCTTGGAATATTCCTTGTGCTATTTTTGCTTCGAACCACTTCGCTACCCCTTCGTTTGGTGTATGTTTTCAAGGTACTATGTCTGTACAGATGCCTCATCCATTATCCTTGGATTGAAGAGCATCACCTAATTTCGTAGATAACTATGTAAACCCCCCATATACTTGAGGACTACATTTGGGCTCTTGGGAGAGATACCTAGCATGATGGTCATGTTTTTTAACTCAATGGTGTACTCCTGTATACTTTTGTCTTGCCTCTACCTGAAGTAGTGCCACTAGATCCATTGTTCCTCTACATACCCGATAGGGTAGAACTGGGACTTGATGAGGGTTTTGAAGTCCTCCCACCTAGTTACTGGTGGATCACATTCCATCCTAAGTGTTTTCGCATGGGGTTCCCACCGGTTTAAAGCATTTCCCTCTAACTTCAATCTAGCAAATGAAATCTTCTGCTCTTCATCTATATATTGAATGTTAAAATAAACTTCTAGTTGTTGCAACCAATGATTCAATTTTAATGCATCGATATCACCTTGGTATGGGTTTATGTCCACTTTCACTTCCATCTTGGATAGGGATTGTGAAGGGTTAACAACACTAGAACTTAGTTTCGCTTTCTCGAATTATTTCCATGACTCCTTTCCCGAGTCTTCCTGATCTTTCGATTTCCCCTTCGATATGATCTTTGAGTTAGAGACTCCATCATCTCTAAACGGTTTGAGCTTTCTTGCTATAGCCTCCATGAGGAGATTCATATTGTGATTGATTTCAACAACTTACACTTCCAACCTCTCAAATCTCTCTTCTACTAGATATCGATGGTTTTTATGAATATAATTGTCTTTCATGGCCATTGCTTCTATGAATTCTCTTTAAGTTGATTCCTGCATCCCGCAACTTCCCACAAATACCCAAAAGAATTTTTTTCTCTAATACCAATATGATTTGTAAACTGTCGTGGATATTCCACTAGAATAGTTTGTCATAACATATCTGATAAATAAAATTGAAATGTACACTATTTAGTTACTAATTTTATGCTTGTGCATAGAATAGATAAAATGTGGAAAATAGAGAAAAATAAAATACAATCACACAACATTCACAAAATAACACAAATATCTACTCTTGGAAACCCTTATGGGAGAAAACCTAGTTAGAAGGTGAGGTCGCTTTGTTGTCTTTTCTCTAGTATGGAATATGATGTAGGGACAAAGGAGAAGGATCTCTCTATGGAGTCACCTGAGACCTATGGCTTGTTAAGATATTATATAAAATTAACCCCCTTTGTTGTGCTCTCTAATTTCCCACTCCATGTAACGCCCCCAACTTAACCAAGGAACATTACTTGTAGAAAGTACACATAAAAAAAAATTGCACTAACTCATTTATTGTAGCTTACCAACTACGATTTATACACGTATTTAATAAGATTATGATACTCATAATCAAATACAACTATAAAATTCTAAATGAACATGAATGCAACTAATAAACTCATTCACATCAACAAATAAACCATTCACATACATAGAGTTAAGAACACCAATTTAACTCATGAAATAACATAGAAAATACATAAACACTTATATTTCAACACACTTTTGCAACTAGCTGCCTGGGAAGGACGTTCCACCCAACCATAGACTTGTTGTTCAAAATATTAATAGCAAGTCACCCATGAGATGGGGCTGGGAATCCATAAGAGAAGGGTGTCTCTCACATTCCACTCATAGCTCAATATCTCATAGGCCACTAGTATTCTCCTACAACTATCCCAAATTTCCTTCAACTCTCTTCCTCTTGACCTACCCAACCCAATGAATGTACCCCTTCACTACTATCAGTCCATAAAGCATCCCATTCATTTATCAAGGTCTCTCTGGCTCAGATAACCAAGAATATCTCTATTGAGAACTCAAGGAAACTCACTACCAGGAGAACTACCAACAACCACTTGTTGTTACAGTGAAAATCACTCAGGAGTTTACTCTCTAGGAATGACAAGTTGGCTCTTCAATTTCCATCTCCAAAACACTCCAACATGCTCCTAAACTTGCCCATCCTTATTTCTCTAGTTTTGATGCTCTTTTCCCTTGCTCTCCCTTGCTTTTCATGCCAAAAATGAATGTGTAAAAACTATTTGTCACTCCCCATACAAATTTTCTCTATTTTCCAAAGACAATTGATTTCTCACTCTACCCAATGTTGATTTTACTTCATCCCCCCATGCTTTCCAAAAAATACAGGATGTGACTCTCACACCCACCCTCTTACATGAGTTTAATGATTAAGCTCTCATACACTCAAAAGAAAAATTAGAAGTTATCCCCAATGATAATAAAATTGAGGAAAATGGGCTGAATTAATACCCATAATTAATTCCCCCCTTAGACCCCTCTTAGACACTCTCTTCTCTTATGGAAAACCCATCCCCCATCTTTGTCCATATTCCCAATAGCTGGGATCACATTATATTTATTAAAATAAGAAAATACATTTCACATATTACATTGCTTGGCCATAGCCACATTCATATCTACATTGTGCATTAATTAAATTGGGGATTATAGTGGGAATGTTACACTCCCAGTTGTTTTTCTTTGCTATAGAAAAACATACAATAACATACAATGGAACCCATTCTTCTCCTAGCAGCCTCATATTTAATGTAGCCCGATAACCATCTAGGGGTAGGTTTTTGACATCCTCAACCCTCAATTGTGATAAGGTTTTGGACTTTATATAATGTTCTTATAAAACCCACTACATTGTCAGTCTCGCATGTCTAAGTAATGGAGGTTGACATGGCATCCACTCGCACCATGGTGATCAATAAAGTAGGTAAACATGTGGGAGACATAACTTTCACATCTGAGCTATGATTGAGTCGATTCTTGCTTCACTGGAAAGGTATCGGTGTGTAGAATATAAAATATTCCTCTATAGTAAGGTTTGGACAAAAAAAATATTATTTTATGCCTCAAAATGGCTCTAAAATATTTCAGATGGTTTTTTGGACCCAATTCTCCAAATTTGGACCAACCATCAAAATGGCCCTGTATTGAGACATAGAAATATCGTATTTTCATCCACCTTTCCCTTCATCATTCTTCACATTTCATTGCCCCATTAACCTTTCATGATATCATTTTCATAAATATATTTGGGTTTCATATTATTATTTTCCACTTTATTCATTTTAGTATTAAAAAGGAATTTGTGATTAAATTTTAGAAAATTGACATGTTTTCATATATATATCAAAAATGTGTGAGCTTTGTGATGTGTAGGAATATGTGAAAGATTAATTCAAAAAGACTTCTCGAATATCTTATCCACCATTTCAAGGAGATAGTTATTCAAAGCCTATTCCAAGGAGAAGATCATGGAGATATGGATAACATATCTTATCCAAGATATATGAGAGATATGTGTGAGGATTTGAAATGATCATATTTTGTAATAATGGGGAAGTAGTTGAGAGAATAGTGGATCTGTAATTATGAGATGGTTATCTTATCTTCAAGGCTCTCATGCATAAAAGAGAGATCTCTCTCTCCATTTCATAAGTCTGGAATGAATCTTAGAAAGTTTGATTAGTCTTAGATTTTTATGTAGAGTCTGGGTTTTGTAATTTTGGAGAAATGGATTCTTAGTTTGATTCATGCTTTCACTATTGTTTCATGATTTGTCATTTGATTATTGTAATGTAATTTGAGATAGCTTCATTAGTTTGAGCTCACATATATGTTGTTTGTTATTAAACTCTTCACATGTTGTATTGCTTTTCCTTCATGTAATTTTCCATTCCTAGATTAATTTGATTTCAACAATTTCATTTTGAAAGTGTGTGTTAGCTTTAAGGACAACTAGATTAGATTAATTCCACTTTGATCCTACATATACTGTGTGTGTGCTTCGTAAGTATACGAACCCCAGATTGACAAATTAAATGGTTGGGCAAGTACTACAACACAATTAATATGACATTAGTTCAGATCAACATTTTAGTGTCGTTCACTTGAACGGAACAACTGTCGTTCCCTTTGTTACGATTGTTGTTCCCTTTACAAGTAGTGTCATTCATTTGAACGGAACAACTGTCATTCATTTTTTTATGATTGATGTTCCCTTTGCAAGTAGTGTCGTTGATTTGAACAGAACAACTGCATGTCAAATATAGCATAGGTTCAATCTCTAGAGGACGAGGTATTGAAAACATAAGGTAAGAACCTACGCAGGCAACAAGTAAAATTCTTGTGCCAACACCTACCTTTGGTTGATGCATAGAGGTTATATAGGTGCATAGACTTTGTTGACATTCTTGAAAGAGAAGATGAATCCTCGGTTGATAAATTAACATCAGACTAAGGCTTTTTTTAGGACATATTTAGAGCCCAACACCCTGCAAGTTGATTCCTACAATTTTTGCACCCAAAAAGTATTGAGATAGATGACAAATAATATGATGATCCAATGTCAATCACGCCTTGAGTTAGCTAGTGTAGGGCTATGTAATCCAATTAAATCCACATCATCGTTAAAAAAAAAAACTTTAAAATCAAGCATGTAATTCATCTTCAAAACCAAGCATCTTCAGAACCAAGCATGTTGCACTTTAAAATCACAACTCTCATCAAATTCCTAACATTATTTACTCGGATACTTTGGTTAAAACAATTACTTACCTTTCATCCTAATTGTATGCCATATGCAATAAATGGGCCAATTACTTTTTTTTCCACGGGAAATTTTCTCTTTTATATTCAACAGTATATAAAGTGTTTACATAGCAGCATTACAATCTATCCCGGAAACTCAACAAGGTTTGATCACAAGACCTCCTCCCATCTGGAGAAAGGTACACTTGTCTTTTACCATATGAGCTATCTCACGGGACCTCCTCCCAATTACTTACCTTGTAGAAGGGTGTAACTACTCATTTTTTGAGGTAAGTGTTAGTTTTTTCCCATTTCCCCAAAATCCTTATTGTGTAAAGTAAAATATTGTATTCTTTCTTTGAAAACTTTTAACCCATCACAAAATAACTTAAGTTGATGTGACATAAATTGATATTAAAATTTAACATAAGTAATGTTGGTTAATATACAATCATTTACATCATTATTTAAAAAGAAAATACTAATAACATGTATTACTATACATCAATTATATTTAATATAAATATATTAGGTTAATTATAATATATATAACTATTACATCATTTTACAATAATATTAATTTTAAAAACTTTCTTTTGCACTATTTTATTGAGTTTTTAATTTCTATGGATAAAATTGCATAGCTAAAAAAAAAAAATTGAAATTATCACTTTCATAAAGCTAAGGATGAAGTAAAAACATTTAACATGTAAATTCTTAATTAATTAATTTTTAATTTATATGAATGAACTTGTTAGGTAAAGGAAAATATAAGCTATGTCAAAGTGCCTATGCTCTTTAACCTATAAAATATTGATTGTTCTTCTATAGATTTAAACATGATATGTGTATGTGTTCTTTGATTTCTTAAATCTTTGCAACGTTCATAAAATTTTATGATGCGTGTCAAAGAGCATCATGAAATTCAGTTAATTCCCATAAAATGGAAAAACTACCGACGTTGAAGTTACGAGCAGGGGTAATGCGGATGATGTCGAAGCCCGTGCTAGTAAATGCATTTTGAAACGTCGTTTATTTCACAATCAGCAAAATCAAAATACTGGAACTGTCTAAATCACCACTGTCTAAATCACACAGCTTTATTACTTGTCTGGGAAGGTTGAGATTATGATCCATGTATTATTAGTCCCTGTCTAAGGCCAGGACTCTTGCAATTGATTCATCATTGAATATCAATTAGTTAACCGTTGACTAAATATATTTTTCCATCATCCAATGTTGTAGATAGAGAAAACAAAATAATTGTTTTTTTAATATGTTTAATTTACTTTTATAAGGAAGGCTATTGGCTCACAAATTTGAAGTCTTATTGCCGAAGAATGTAATATTTTCATTCTTAGATGCTTTGCAGCTCTCACATAATGTAATTTTGCAATCTTATATTATTATATAAGAATGCAAATTGCATTGTTATATAAGCTATATAACCTAAGTTTTCAGTTTTGTTATAACTTTATTTCAGCACACAAATGATGTCCATGCTACTTGGAAAATGTTGAGCTTTCATTAAAGCCACTACCACAATGCTGAGATTTCATTAAATCCACTGCCACTTCCTCGAAAATGTTGATCTTTCCTTTCAATGCACTGACAAACCACCACCTTGCCAAGAAACGAACACCGCATTTTTCCTCTTGGTTTATTCATGTACCTGACTTGTTCCATTCCCACAACACATTCCAACAACAAGAAAGCATTCACCACAGTCCAACAAGAAAGAATTTGCCACTCTTGATCACATCACTTATGGAGTGGAGAGTCGATGCAGTTTTGTCTGAAGTTGATGCATATATAATATCTTCTATCTATGCAAGGTAATATCTATTTGATGTATCTAATACCTAGGCTTCTTGTATCAATGTATTGTATCAATGTATTCTAAAGATAGATTCTTAAACTGTATGTTATTGGAGACAAAAATGATAGGAAACAACACAACTTAATCCATTAATCCATATAACGTAATCCATTAATCCATATAATGTATGCATATGAAACTCATAGATACTCATTGTAACAAAGTAGTAATGGAAATTAGTCCTGGAAATGACTTCTACTAAAATACGCTTGTAGGTTTTGGGTTTTATATATGTTCAGTGAAAGTCCTTGAATTACATCTGTAGATAGTGTAATTATCATATACTATAATCTATAGTGATGGTATATATGTTTATATCATAAATTCCAGAGAACAACAATTTCAATACAAACACAATATTCTTTATTAAAGGTAAAGGATTACTTGATGAAATGTATGTGCTTCATGAGGAGATCTTATCCCAACTAGAGATATAAGCCAAGATCCTGTTCCAGGCACCAATCTTGATTTGAAGGGTAGGGTTCAAGCACTCATCATGGTCCCAAATAAACAGGTTATGTAGTAAATCTATCTAGAGTGTAAGAAAAGCTATTAGCATAACATAAACACCCATTTGGGAATCCGAAATTGAGAGACAAATATAATATTTCTATGGAGTTGAGAGATTAAGAATACATTGGAAAGGAAGTGAGCTCGGAGAAAGGTTCTTCGCCTCAAAACCAATACGAGAGTCAAAACCAATACAAGAGCCCCAGAAATAACTACAATTATCACTAACTAGACAAGGGATAGACTCTCCTTTTTTATTTATTCGAAGACCTTGTTCATTAATTGGCTAGGTGGGTTGGTTCCTTCATCCTTAGTAGGCAGGCATTATTGGCCGAAAATTTGAACCTATTAGAAGCTTGTGAGGAACAACTTGCACCTACGACGTTGTTTGTGAGTGGTTTGGCCTAAGAACGTTAGCGAGAAGAAAGCCTTCCGCCCCCACTTAAGTACCTCTGTATTCATCAATAGTAAAGTCTATTTCCAAAGGTTTATATCCTGAGATCATATCTCTGCCAAAAATCAAAGAGTAACAGGGAATTTGAGCACTCTGGAAACAATATTTTGATATCTTTTGATATCCTGAACTTAACTGAGAAAAGATTATTCAATAAACCGAGCTACATTATCTTTCCCTTCAAAGAACCAGTTCTTTTGGTCCACACTTGAATCTATATCACCTCACCAGAGCTTGCCTAATATCCTGACTTATGAGACTCTACCCTAATTGAGTCTACCCTAGGGTCCTTACCATCCATCAAGAGGAACACCCACAACAACTACAAATGGCCCGGAAGAAACAAGCCACTGGAGTAGTGACAATGCGACTATTAGATAGACATATCAAGGAGATGAATTAGTTGTAGCTTAAATAATGTTGATTGAAATGAGAGGGAGAGATATGGATGTTCGAGGTTGTAGCCATGCTGAAAATATATTTTTCTCTTGCAAATTTATCCATTGAGCCCATAGATATCCCACCCACGCATCACATGCTTCATCATGAAACAAAATGCCCTTATGTATGCTTGGCCAATGGCGTACCATATTATGTATCTGTGATAGACCATAGACATGGATAGCATGTGACATACCTTATGCTAAGGAGCCACTTCTTTGCATTAGGCCGGGATGATACCCCAGAGATATGATTGATTGATTCATGAAGACAACAACATCGCTAGGTGGCACAGGAAGGAACAACCAGTAGTCGTTGGATCGTGCATGGAAACAATGTGGTATGGATAGTATGACTCTGGATGGGAAATGCCATTGTGTATGCCCCACTTAAGAAGCTTCCACCATAGTTGACTTAAATTGAAAGGCTTCTGCCTCAGTCAATTCCAAGATTTAAACTATCCTAGCCCCTTCCACTTTCTCGTTCGTCAGACTAAGAGGCAAAATAGTGGTAACTACCCAACAAGATTCCAGAAGTAAGGTGGTTTGGGCAATGAGTAAGTTGGGTAAGGGAATATATGCAAAGGAGGTAAAGAGTACAAGTGGTTGGTAGCATGGTACAAACACTCGAGCAGAGAGGAATGCTCAAGTGGAATTTTCTTTCTTCATCCCTGTTCCTTGGTATTAGTAAGGACCTTATGATACTTCCTTCTATGGTTGGTTTACCGAGATTGACATTTCCATTCAATAGTTTTTCATCAATGATCCCAATAAGAGGATAGTGATGGAGGTGAATAGTAATGTGGGTTCGATATTAATTTCCTGGTGTCACTGCCTCTCTCAAGGGTGCCTCCATCCCTGACTAGTTCCGCTAGGACGTGTTCTTACAAATAAACGATGTCAGATGATACAGGAAGGGGATCAATTCCCATGTGGAGTAAGGCATGAGTGTGCAAAGGTGCTTCTAGGATTCTTTCTCAATGTGTTATTAAGATTAATCCATCTGTAAGAAATAAAGATAGATGGGCTTAATGTGTCAATATGATATAGAGATTTCAGTTTTCAAGGCACTCTACCTTTCTACAATTCACAAGTCACATATTCTGCATGCAATCCTTTGGAAACGTCAAAGGATCATTGTCCTTCAATGTTTTCTTTTGTTATTTGTGTGGGCTTTAAGAAAATTTATTTTGTATTAATCTTTTGTGCCCTAAGAATTGCCTCAGGTTAACATGGTGACTAGATGTGTTGAGCATGGGGCTATTAAGGTTGGGGATAATGTTCATGTCTTAGGGCGTATTCATCTACACATGAAGTTAGTATTGATGTATAGAATTGAATCTGCTGGATATAGGTCTCTAAGGGTGTTGGAGCCGGAAGTCACTCCTGGATTTCTTCCAAGAGCAGAGCCCGACGCCCATCAGTTTAATGTCACGATTTGTTTG
>JZKD02S1959857.1:241170-259510 GCA_000966675.3 Picea glauca | reverse complement strand
CCCCCGATTCCGGACCCCCCCCCCCTGGCTTAAAGGTCGGAAGGCAGGGGGGGTCCGAAATTCGTTGTACGCCATTGATCCGGGCGCGCAAATCCCAGCCGTCCAAAACTGATTCTTGTTTAATCACGGACACATCGCGTCCAAAACTTAGGACAAGTGGGGTTTAACCCATTCCTTTGCAATCTAACCCCCTTACAATAAATATCGCTAACAAAGGGGTTCTTTTTGCTTCGTTGTGAGTGAAACTGTTGGGATTTCGTTGAATTCAAGAGTGAGCATTCATAAGCAGTGGAAGGTAAGAACGACCAATTGTTGCATCTTCAAGCGCAGGGTCAGCTGCATCTTCTTCTTTCTTTGTAAGGAAAATTCAAACCCTAAGCCTAAGCCTAAATTCTCATCTTCCCTCTTTTTCTCCACACAATTTCGTATAAATTTGGATTCTCGTGGCTTCTCAGGACGTGAGAAATTGTTTACATCAAATAGTATGTGCATATTTAGGTAGAAGCCGCAGATGCCCACAAGCTAGATATGTTTTTGTTATTGTTTAGAATCCTGCGTGATATGTACTTTTTTAAACCCCAACCCTAAATTGACATCTTTACTCTTTATATCCACATATTTCTTACAAATATGGTTTCTCCTTGTTTCTCATCACATAGGCATTGTTTACATCATATGTTTTGTGTATGTTTGGTTAGAAGCAGTATATTCCCACAGGCGAGATGTGTTCTTGTTATCGTTTACAATCCATCGCGATATGTTCTTGTTATCAATTACAATCTATCGATTGGATATAGTGTTTTGGTCAATTGTAATGCATTTAATTATGTTTTGTTCTTCTTATTCATTCATTATGTAGTGGTTAGTTTCAAGGAAGTCTTTGTTTGTTTATTTTGGTTTCTGAAATCCACAACCTAATACAAATAGGTTTAAATGAATTCCAACCAATTGGTGGAAAGGTTATGCAAATGATGAACCTTCTAAGATACAACATCTATTGCAAGACGAGGATACGAAAATCTTTATAATTGGTGCATGCGCTGTTGGGTTATGTTATTGTTTTAATATTTGGCTAGTGAAAATTTATGCACGAATATTTGATACCCAACATTTTGTTTGGTTTGTTTGTTGATTAAGATTTTTGTTATTGAGTTTGGGTCTTTCACTGGATAATCTGTGTTTATTTTCATGCTTTTATGTTCTTCTTGATCTAGAACTTTGTTTTACTGAAGTGGCCAAACTAGATTAATGCTATAATTGAGGCCAAAACTTTTTTGTAAATGATGTAATTTAACTACTTCTGAATTTTATTGATGTCTTAAAATTCGAGCTTTTTAAAACTGATGCACAAGCTACTTCTTTCGCTACACATAAGTTTTTGTAGCTTATGGGTACATGTTTCTAGTTGTTTCCTTCCCATTTGGGCTTTGATGTTGGTATTTATATCTAGGATAAGTGAACAACATCTGCCTATTAAAGTGTCAGAAATGTTTTTTCTTTGATTGTGATTCTTTGGTAGAAGGCAAGAGCTGGGGTTGATTTCCACACACCCTTTGACCCAAATCCTCATACCCACTACTTAGCTAGTCGGCTCTTGAGTGCATATGAAGCAGAGCGGTACTTAGCTTTGCTTTCCTTGTACTTATGGATATATAGATTTATCTGCTACCTTTAAACTCCATACATACTGTAGATTGCATTTGGGTTATTGGGAGTTGGGAATTCTTGTAGATAGTCACATACCTTTGTTGGGAATTCTTGCAAATAGATATTACTTTGTTGGGAATTCGAGATAGCGGCAGCAAAAAACATACGGATGATGGGCAATGCCTATTTTGTAGGCAAGAATGAGATTCTATCGTGGATCAACTCTACTCTGTAGCTCAACCTTGCCAAATTGGAGGAGGTATTCCTAATACAAATTTTAAAGTTGCCATGTTTATTTTCTTGTTCTACCTGTTAAACTGAGAAATGAGTGGTGATTATTTTTGTTTACATTGTCATTTTTTTTCCCTTTTGTTGAAATTTTACTTATTTCAGCAAATAGTGGAGAATTAGTTTTTACATTGACGTATTTTTAGTGCCAGTGGGATTCTTGGATTCAATGTGATCAAGATCGAACCTAAGCATTCATGCATAATTTTTTTGTTTGTCACAGAGAGTTGATTTCTTGCATGTTTGTAAGATCATAATTACTAAAATGTTATCCATCGGACATGACTGTTATAAACCATTGGATGCCATAATAAACTGGGGGGTCTTAACTCTTGTGTGGTTACTGGCAGAAGGTGATCTAAGTCCTTGGTTATGTGGCTTTGCCACTAATTATGAATGAAGGGTTGTGTCCCTAGAATCACATCTTTAAATATCCCAAAATGGTGTCACTGATTTTTTTTTGTCTTGATTTGGTCGAAGAGATGACTATGGTAAGGCGTATAGGGCTGGAGGCTATACCAATGTGACATTATTTTATGAGATCTTCTCATCCCCAGCTTCCTATCTAGAGAAGAAGGAACAATACAATTCTGTATAGATGTGGCACAATGCTTGAGCTCTCTCTATTATGACACTCTAGCCAATGTCAGAATTTGCTAAACCTAGATGGGAGGACAGATCCCAAGTTGCAGAGAAACTCTTAAGAAATAGGAAAATATCTCCAAATAACCCAAATGGTAATAATATCAAAGAATAATACACATGTGTATCTTGAATAAAATAATTTCCTATATATACACTAATTATTCACTTATTTTGTATAAACTAATTCTTTGTATAATCTCCTAAATATATTATATACTAATTCTTCATGCATCTTGTATTGGGTAAATTTTCACTCATTATTCACAATTCCTGGCACATGTACCATTTACTTCTACACATATTTCCTTATATTTGCTAGAGGGTCATAGCAAGCTCAATGCATGCTTTGTGTGTGATCTAGTACAGAAAAGTTCAAAGGAAAAAAGTTGTAAGGCATAAGCATTATATTGGGTTATTGACGATACAGTTACATGATTATAGTTTTAATATAGCTTTTACTTTCTGCATCTTGCTTTATATAGGAGCCCTTTTTGTGTTTCCACTTTGTATTGGAACTATTATACTCAATAGTCTCATTGACCTACTTTTGCGATCATTATTTGGACATTAATGGATTTATCTTATCTTATCTAGCAGCATACTCGAGTAGCATAATCGAGTAAAAACATACACAATATTGGTATGGATCTTATATATATCAGAGTATAACTTTCAAATCAAGTATTACAATGATAGATATATGATTGTTATGATATTTTGTGTAATTTCTCAACTGACAATCTGTCACTTGTCATGTGTACTGCATTTGAGTATCTATTTGTGAAAGCTGATGCACTGCCTGAGCCCTAATTAGCTTGACTGGCTTAAGGAATTGTTGATTTGGGTTTTTCTCACATTAAATATATTAGGCTTTAGTGACCATTGCATCCAAATGTCTTCTTTGGTGTTTTAAATTTTTTGTTTGTGTAATAGGCAATATATCACCGAAGAACCTTTGAATAATTGTCTCAGCTATACCTTTGATTACCTGTGGTTAATTTTTGTATAGTGCCATTGATTTTCCCTATAACATCCATATGTGCAAATGCAAATTGCCTTGCCATACAAGTAATATTAGGCTTTAGAGATGAATGTATCTACATGTCTCCCTTGACATTTTCCATTTTTGTTTGTGTAATAGGAAATATATGAATAAGTGTTTAAGTTGTACCTTTGATTGCATGTGGTTATTTTTTGTACATTGGCTCATGGATCTTCATGTACATCTAGTAGTATTTTCCCTATAACAACCATAGGTGCAAATGCAAATTGACTTATAGTATAATTATAGTTTGGTCTTAAGTATGTTCTTCATATCTCTAGGTGTATGTAGGTCTTATGACGATATCATGTTGTAGATAGTAATTTTTTCATTGCTATGAACGCTATTATCTAAAATATAATTTAGATATTTTATAATTTTCAAAGCAAATCCATGATGTTTTGGTACATGTGTGGATGGTAATCCTATAATATTGTGGGGAGGGATGCTTTCCCACATTAGTAAATGGTATTCTAAAATCCTTTGACTAGGAGGATTTGCACTCAACACTCTCTAGTGTTAGTGGCTAAATGTTGATGCCCAACAACACTAACAATTTTTGAACTCCTTGTGATATTGTGTAACACAAAGATCAACATATCAACATCAATGATGTTTTTTGTTTTACAATTATCCATGCTATTGTAAGATTTGAAAATACAGAGGTGCACACATACATATTTCTCATCTACTAGTGTCTAAAAGGGTTGATACAGGTGGTTGATTCATTTGTAATTTGTAAGAACTAAATTTCTACATTGTAATTCAATCATGTGCTAGGTATTTTCTGCTATAGAGGTATAAGATATGCCATGTAACGGACCTTTAAACTGTTGTTATGTTTTTTGGAAGAGGCATCTTTTTTATCCCCATAGTCGATTCCTTTTGTGCTCCAGGATGTTAGCAGAAGAACTACAATGGAACCACCACCCTGCTATAGAGGTATAAGATATGCCTTGTAATGAACCTTTAAATTGTTGTTATGTTTTGTGGAAGATGCATCTTCTTTATCCCCATAGTGGATTCCTTCTGTGCTCCAGGATGTTAGCAAAATAACTGCAATGGAAGACGTGCCCATGGATTGCCCCCTCGCGGCCAAGTCACAACCCAATGAAAACTATGAAAGATTCCTTAGGAGCTGGAAACTAGTGTCTTCTCTATATATGTGGTTTCTAGTGTCGATTTAAGCTGAGGTGACACCAAGTGGCATTGTAGGTATAGTGTATATAAATTATAAATATAATTCTTTTACTAACTCTATTTCCTCTGGTATATTTTCTCTCATTTTGTCTATTAATTGCCTTTTTCTTTGGTTTGAAGATTGGAATCCCTATTGTTGTTGCAAAATATTCCCTAATACTGTTAGGGTACTGTGTAGAACAACTCTTATGTACATTAAGGCAGTTTTTGTTTCCCACCCTGTGTACACATGCTAAAAATATCTAATGAAAATGCAGAATTGGTGGATGGCATTGGCTAAGATTTGAATTCAATTATAATAGTTCTGAAATTGTGAAAATGTTCCCAAATATTTTTATTATAGATAGATTAATCTGCAAGGAAAGTGGTTTATCCTATCTTTCATGATGTTATGATTGCATCCATCTTCTTTATGTTAAGGTTTAAGCTATTATTAGAGTTCTTTTCATTTCACTAGATAAAAATAGCATAAGATAGGATCACTGAGAAATACACAATCACAAGAGACACATCATTTATCCTGGGAAACCCTCATGCGGGAGAAAACCCAACAAAACTTCCTTATTATAGATAGCCATCACAATGCCAAGAGATAACTCAAACAAATACATAAATTCCTCTCCCAAGAATTCACCTCTCTCTTTCTCTCTGTCTCTTCTCCAATTGCAGCTCTGAAACTTGCTCCTCAAATGAACAAGTGAGTGTGTGTCTAAATGAGGTGCTAGCCTCCTTATTTATACAACTCTGGCACATGTGGATGGAGGTGTCTCTTCACTAGTCAGGCCGACTTCTTCTTCTGGGTGGTTATAACCACCTTTAATATATTATGGGGCCTCTTTAATATATTATGGGGCTGAATTCTTATTCTGCCTATTACAATTATGTTTTGACCAATCCACAAAAATGGATTTGGTCTTTTACAATAGCCGACATGATCAATCCGCAATAGGGTATTGATCTAATGAATAATATAACAATAATAATTAGAATACACTTTGCAGTTACATTATTTCAACACTCCCCCTTAACAAGAAGGGTATTCTACAACAACATCAGGCGAGAGAGAGGACAACATCATCAACAACATCAGGTGGGTGAGAGGACAACATCATCAATATCATCTTGGAACATTGACTGGCATATCTATAAATCATAGAAAGTTTTTCTTAACATCCACACAACACAGAGGTTGGAGCATCATCAACACAGCATGGAGCTGGAGTAGCATCATCATCCTCATCGATATGAGGCTAAGTTAACATCATCATCATATTCAACATTAAATCTGAAATAATATCATCATCATCATGTTTAGCAAGGAATCAGGAGATGAAGTGGCATCATCATCATCATCATCTTCAACAAGAGGTTGAAGTGGCATCATCATCATCAACTGCATCGACATGGATTAGTATAACACTAATACATCCTCATCATCAATAACAACACAAGACTGACACAACATCAAAATAAGCAATATCACAGCACAAAGGATGGCAACACATCATCACAACATGAGGTTGGCAACACAACACGAGGTTGGAAACACACCATCACAGCATGAGATTGGCACATCATCACAAAAATTAAGATGGCACATCATCACATGAATTAAGTTGGCACATCATCACAACAATTAAGATGACACATCATCACAGCAATTAAGCTAGCACACCACAAAACAATTAAGCTGGAAAACACCACAACAATTAAGTTGGAATCACAACACAAAAATTAAGATGGAATCACAACACAACAATTAAGCTGGAATCACAACACAACAATTAAGCTGGAAGCATAATACTATACTGGCTTTACGTCACAACAATTAAGCTAGAAGCATAGTACTAGGCTGACATATCTCAACACATCAATTAATTTGGAATAACAATACTAGATTGTCTTTACGTCATAGAAATTAAGATGGAAGCACATTACTAGGCTGACATATCTCAACACAACAGTTAAGCTGGAAGCATAGTACTAGATTGGCTTTACGTCACAACAATTAAGCTGGAAGCACAGTACTAGGCTGACATATCTCAAAACAATAGTTAATGTGGAAGCACAGTACTAGAATGGATTTACATCAAAGCAATTAAGCTGGAAGCATAGTACTAGGCTGGCATATCTCAACACAACAGTTAAGTTGGAAGAACAATACTAGACTAACTTTAAGTCAAAGCAATTAAGCTGGAAGAACAATACTAGGCTGGAATATCTCAACACAACAATACTCCCCCTTTCGAGGGAGGTCCTTCCGGACTATACCAAGCTTATCTCGAAAGTGCTCAAAATTTACACGAGCTAGAGGCTTGGTCAACACATCGACAACCTGTTCATCCATGCTAACATATTGGAGCTTTATGGCTCCTCTCTGCACCATCTCACGGATGCAATGATATCAGATCTCTATGTGCTTCGACTTGTCATGAAATACAAGATTCTTTGTCATCTTTATGTAGCTCTGGTTGTCACATAGAATCATGGTTGCTTCCATATATAGGTCAAATAGACAGGTCAACAAGTTTTGAAGCCATATAGCTTCGCAGCTGGAAGAACACGCATCAATGTATTTTGCTTCCGCTGTACTGAGAGCAATGTTGGATTGCTTCCTACTCTGCCATGAGATCATGGATGATCCCAAACTGAAACAAAATCCTAAAGTGCTCTTCCTATCAGAGACAATTCCATCCCAATCTGAATCAGTGTACCCACTCAGTGTGAAATCATGATCTCCATCATAGCTGAGACCACAATCTAATGTACCTTCAAGGTACCTTATCACATGTTTTGCAGCAACTAGGTGAACATGTCTGGGTTCTACCAGAAAATTACTCAAGGTGTTCATGGAAAAATAGATATTTGGTCTGGTGTTCATCAGGTACGTCAACGATCCAATGATCTTTCTATACAGTGTGGTATCAATCAATTTTGACTAAGAGTCGACCAACAACTTCAGCTTCGTTTCCATGGGTGTATTCATGGACTTGCACTCCAACATGTCGAACATTTTCAAGATTTCGACTGCATACTTCCCTTGGTTAAGGAAGATTCTCTCTAGACTCTGCCATACCTCAAGACCTAAGAAATAATGCATTAGGCCAAGGTTTTTCATCTCAAATTTTGAAGCGAGCTTCTTCTTACATTCGGTGATGAGATTTTCTTCTGTAGTTAAGAATAAGTCATCAACATACAACATCAATATCACCGACCCATCATTCATAACCTTTGAGTAGAGGTTTTTACTCTTGGTAAAGCCCAAGCTCGTCAAAAAAAGGTCAATTCTTCCATATCAAGTTGTAGGAGCTTGCTTCAATACATACAAATCCTTCTTCAACATGAGTCTTTCTATCTTCAATCTTCAAATCATTTTTTATTATTACATTGTACCAATCTGGTACACTTTCTCAACTGCAACTCAATCTGCACAATCAAGAGCTAGCTCTATGTTCTTTTTGCAAGGCACTATCTGTCTCACTGATTGAGAGTATGTCCTCTACTCTCTCTTCAACTATTCCTTCTGGAATCTGGGACTCTGCACCTGCAACTACTCTGAGGATGGGAATGACTGCTTCATTCTCACTGTGTCTGCTAACATCTAAGATTAAATCCTCTTATTTTATCATGAAAACAATTTCATATGAAACTGAGAGTGGCTCAATAACTGATTTTGAGGATAGATCTTCTTCTTTCATGGGGGTAATGCTATCATAGTCATGTCTCCATGAACCAACTGATGTACTGCACCGACTGCCACTCAATTTTAAATATGGGGATTTCTCCCCCTGCATCTCATACTATATATGAATCATGGTTGTTCTGGTTGTCTTCATAAGTACTAGAATTATTTCTTCAGTAAGTGTCTCATCATAGTATTCTCCCTTTTGCTGGGAGAATCCTCTGGACATACATCAGGATTTGTACATCTGCAACACGTTTAATCTGTATATATCAATATTGGAGGTCAATATTGACTTCTCTTATCACGAAAGAATCCATATCCTAGTCTTACTGATCGACTTCCTTCTTTGTCATTGAAACAAGAGAATCATCCTGGAGATTTCATATCTCCTAGGAGTCTCTGAAGTTATGATCTAGTCTTCTCATGACATCTATCTTCCAGTCCTGGAAGTTGTCTCTTCATCTGATCCTTTCTGAGATCAGGCTTACTCTCTATTTATTTTGAGTCTGCAAGGAATTCATCATCTCTTACAGGGTATACTTTGTGTTGCATACCAAGTTTAAATATGGAAGACAAATTTAGGCTTAAAACGAGATATGCTTCCCATTCTAATGTTCGGTCATATTTGGAGCCTTCTACTCCTTTCAGTCGATCTTCATATGAGATATTCTGAATCTCAAGAGATATCTTCTTCTTCATCTTCTTTGGTGCATTAGTGTATATGGTCATGTACATAGTCTTCTTCATGTCTCATATAATATGTTGCCTTCTGCAACCTTCACTATAGCTTTCTCAAGGTTATCACTTGTGACCTAAAACAAGGTAAAAAAAACAACAAGCAAGAATAATATCCTTTTGATAATAATAGATAAAACAATAGAAAGAATAATCATCATAGTAGCTCCTTTAAAGCTATCACTCCTGGCTTTCTGAAGCAATGATCAAAATTAAGAGATACACTATGAAATGAGGTCAACACTCTTATAGTGTTGTTATCGAACATTCCTCCATGGCAACTTGGAACTAACACACGAGATTTCTCCTAGAGGAGGTGTTAGTTGTATCAGGCAAATGATTACATTAAGTATTTACCTCTATATGTTCACATGTTATTAGGTATAATACTTTACAAAGACTGTTATCTCAACTATAGTGGTTACTTGTAAAGGGGTAGTCATCAACTTGTCATGTGTACCTTTGAATCTTATCAACTTGATTGATCAAACCTGGAGCCTTGTCCTCAAGAATGAGTGTGCTTTCTTTTCTTCCAAGTCTCCTTCACTCAAGATGATGAGTGATTTATTCAACCTGTCTTCTATACTAAGACAATATGCTATCTTGACAGAAGGTTGGTTTAGAGGATAAACTCTATGATCTCAACTTTTAATACATCTAATACCTTGACTCAAATTTTGATCAAAGGTTAGAATGATGGTCATAGCTACAACATGCAACACTGATCAAAATAATGTCATAACAAATAGATGCATATCAGAATAATCACACCTAGGTTGCATTATTCCTCTGAATGTGTTGGATCTTGAGATCTTTCTGGATCTATGGAAAGAGATCCCTTCTCCTGCAAATACCCTTTAAAGCTTAACTGTTTAAACATGTGTGAGTACATACCTCTGACAACACTTGCAGGTAGAGGCACCATCTGGTAGTAGCGATAATGGTCACCAACTCTTAAGAACTTCAAGGGTGACTACAACTCGTACTACATCTGCAATTGCAACTAATACTGCAACTGGTTCTGAGACTGCAACTGCAACTGCAACTTAGGGTTTTATGAGGAAACCCTAATTTTTCAAACTTCAAATTTTGAAATTATGATCCAGGGGATAAATACTTTTCTCTGAGGCGAGTAAGTTGGTGTAGTCAAATTTCTAAAAATACAACTTTTACCCCTTCAAACTTGATCAGCGGATTTCTGGACTGGTGCTTCTGGTTTTCTGGTACCTCTGGTACTCTGGTACTTCTGGTACTCTGGTTTTCTGGTACTTCTAGTACTTTGTGAAACTAGGGTTTCACTTTCTGGGAGATCTAGCCACTGAAAACTTACGTTGAGGATGCCAAAGTGATCCTTGAGGAAGGGCGCACTTTTCTAGATGGTTTTGGGGCTGAAATACTTCATTAAAAAAAACCCTAATTTGCATGTATGACAACAATGAAGTTTTTCACTTTCTCTTCTGAAATGTGCTCTCTTCAGCTTAGCTCTGATACCATGTTAAGGTTTAAGGTATTATTATAGTTCTTTGAATTTCACTAGATGACAATAGCATAAGATAGGATCACTGAGAAATACACAATAACAAGAGACACATCATTTATCCTGGGAAACCCTCATGGGGGAGAAAACCCAACAAAAATTCCTTATTATAGATAGCCAATACAATCCCAAGAGATAACTCAAACAAATACATAAATTCCTCTCCCAAGAATGTGCCTCTCTCTCTCTCTCGCTTCTCCAACTGCAGCTCTGAAACTTTCTCCTCAAATGAACAAGTGAGTGTGTGTCTAAATGAGGTGCTAGCCTCCTTATTTATACAACTCTGGCATATGTGGACAGAGGTGTCTCTTCACTAGCCGGGCCGACTTCTTCTTCTGGGTGGTTATAACCACCTTTAATATATTATGGGGCCTCTTTAATATATTTTGGGGCTGAATTCTTACTTTGCCTATTACAATTATGTTTTGACCAATCTGAAAAAGGGGATTTGGTATTTTACAATAGCCGACATGATCAATCCGCAATAGGGGATTGATATAATGAATAATATAACAATAATAATTAGAATACACTTTACAGTTACATTATTTCAACACTTTAGAAGCTACCCAATGCCCTTAAAGTAACTTACGAGCACACATTAGAGTGTGATGGCAGAGAAAAAGTAAACAGAAAAGACGAGAAAACTTTAAAGCCTTTTTGATGCAATCTTCTTCTTGGGGAGTCTGATATGTAAACTGTAGTAGGTATCCTGCTAACCAGTTCATCACAACAGATCCTAGATTAACTTTTATTATTGTTTGATAGAACCTGGTAAATGTGTTTCTATTGTCCAATTGCGGAAAAATGATACAACATAAATTATGAGGGACAAAAGAAATAAACTTCTTCAATTAAAGTAAATTGCCTGCATACAGTAAGAGGTCAAAGTATCAGGTTGCAACCTTTAAGTCCCTTAGTAGATGCACATGTAATTAATGCATGGAACCATGTATGTAGTGCACCATTAAATTTGAATGCCATATTGTTGGTATTTGTTTTATGACCTATTCAATCAAAAGTCTTTTAGTATCCAATATGAACTTTTATGTGTCCAAGAAACCAAAGTCCCACATGGAATGAGTATAAGAATTGTCTTTCAAATCTAAAGTTACATTTGGTATTCCTTCTAGATTTCCAGATCAGGCAACTGCTATGTTTCGTGCAAAGCCATACTAATGAACCCTGATAACTATAGTTCAGACTGTAGACAACTTCATCAAGCATGTGTTTCTCTTTTGAAATGAAGAGATATATTTAGCATCTTTCTTTGAGAAAGCATTTAAACAACTAATGAAGAGGAAAAGCATTCATCATTATTGTATTAGTGACAATTAATTTGAGAAGAAGAAAACACATAAACTCCTTTTAACAAACACGACATATTTGAGTTATTCTAAAATTATCTTTGACAAAAAGTACTCGGGACTTTAAGAAACCTAAGGTTTGCAACATTCAAGCAAAGATGCTAAATCCCAATATTGATACTCTTCGTATTAATATAGTACATATAAAGCATGTGTATCTCACGAACTTACCACTCTCATATTCCTGAATTATAGGTTTTTCAGCCAAATCATCAACCATGAAATTTTATTTCTAGACTCTAGCATCCAACAACTAGTACTTTCCATGCTCGTTTGTTTCATCCGAGTGAATATTGTAACTTTGGTGCCAAGTTTTTATATAAACTATTCTTGGGTAACATAATAATGTCCATCATACATATATAGAAAGTTGACAATTATCCAACAATAAAGGTCAGTTGATGGACAATTGTGTTAAGCACCCACCATTCATTTGGCAACAAATAGGCTACCCTGAAACTCAAAATGGGATGTCAAAAAGTTTCTCCATTCATAGCCTCGCCTTCCATATCCATTATAACCAACATAAAATATAGAGATGAGACCCATTAGAGATTTGCAGCCAATGACCCTATCAAACCACAATGTCCCTCAAATAAGGCCTCTAAACATTTACTAGGATTTGCAAGAAGTCATGTTGGCCTAATTGGGGCACCAACAAGCCTAAAATGACTTCGAATTCAGATGGGTATTTTTCTATAATATTAAATTTATTTCCAAATTTATCAATAGAATTCAATATTAAGACACTATGGGACCCAATGGTGCCAATAAATTTTGAACTATCAAAATAGCTATAAGGATTTTGGTTATTCTTAAGAAAGTAGATTACATCAAGTGAAAGCTTAGACAAAACAGGGCAAGTTTTAAAATGGAGAATGTTTGAAATGCAAGTTTGAAAATGGAGAATGTTTGAAATGCTTCCTAGTGAAAGCTTAGAAAAAACATTCGCAAGGATAAGAAGAAACATTGATTTCCTCAAAATTGGGTACTAAGAGGCTTTTTTGTCTCAAAGAGGACTTTGTCCATAAGTTTTGTATTGGAGACTCGCTTAATTGGTTTAGCTGTGAAGTTCATATTAGGATCAACATTTCTTACTTTGAAGCTTAAAGAGCCCCAAAGCTTGAATTGGGGTGTAATTTAGTATGGGTAGAACTTCCCTGCATGTGGGTTGACAGAAAACACCAATCTTGCCTTATATGGGAATGCCACTATAGATAAAAATCGGGCTTATAGAAGGTTGGAGCCATATTTTTAATTATTGTGTTGTTGTTGTTTCATTCTTCATTGGCTGAAGTATTTTATCCTTTCTGTAATGGGCTTATTTTGCAGCAGAGTGTTGAGAACAACATTGAATCCCAAGAGCGAATGGTGCTACTCTATACAATATTTTCATTGGCTACCCATGAAATCTCGGGTTGGATTACTGTAAATCAATGTGTGAGAAACCATGGTTTTGAAACCACTTAGTAGAACACACCCAAGCGCAACATTATATTATTCCCTATAAACTTTGCCATTGAATTGGTCATACTTGAGATAGTACCATGGTCGATCAATCAACGGCTTCATTAGGAAATCATTCTTCCTGGTTTAAGTAAAACAAACAGTTTGAAATTCGACAAGATTAATCAGCCCTTAACCTATCTATCTCCATTGTGCCTTATTACTGTCGAAAATGGAAAAGTTTATAAGGCATCGTTGGAGCAGAGAGATTGCACTAGGAAGAATTTCAAACATTCTCCCTTTTCAAACTTGCATTTCAAACATTATCCATTTTAAAACTTGCACGACAGGGACTACACTACCATGAAGCACTTGTTCTACATGCATTATTCTAGATCCAGGTAAAGTGGAGTTGTTGTTACACGGATAAATATTTTTAAATTACTTATTGTAAGTAATGTAATTGTTTTATGTTTTTTTTTTCTTTTTCTTTTTGTTCTAAATCTAGTGAGAAATTGTTGAATATGTATATTTAAGTGGTTAATTATGTGTATTCTGAGTGCTCTAGGTTTTCTTAGCAAGATGAATCCATTTATGCATTCTAAAATGAAATTTAAACAATAGAAAATTGTGATTTAGTATAGATTTATGTTGTCTGATTTCTTCCAAAAAAAGACCAAAACTTAGGATAGTTAGACAATGCCTTTTTAAACAAGTGTTGTGTGGTAGCGTAGTCCTTGCCAAGTAGCTTATAAGGTTAATTTTGGAAAATGGGGAGAGTGGAGTAATGTTGTTAAGAAAACTTGTATGAGGAGTTGTGAGTAAGAAAAGCAGTGCCAATCTCTTTCAAACACGTGTGTTGAGTTGTCACTAGTAAAAGCATAATCCATGTGAATTGTAGATGGAGGAAATTGTGGGTGAAAGATCTATAATAGTGGCAACCTGGAGATCGACTGTTATAAATTTGGCTAACTAAGGAATTGTATATCACTGAAGTTTTGGCTGCAAGATGTATATCACGTAAAAGGGGAAAGGAAATTTCGGTTACGGCAACCCGACAACTAGGTATGAAAAGCAACGACAGTGGGTCGAACTCTCATATACTTGAGTGCCTTTTTTATTATTAATTCCAATGAGCGAACCTGTATGCTAGAATTGTAGACCACAAAAGTTTTGGGTGCAAGATGTATATGGCGGAACTATAGATGACGCAAGTTTTGGGTACAAGATCTATAATAGCGCCAACCCGGGGTCAGTCGGGCTCCCGTAAATCGTTGTTGAATACATTTTTCTTGTTAATTCCAATAAGCGAACTTGTGCACTGAGTTGTCAGTAGTAAAAGCATAATGCATTTGAATTGAGGATGGCAGGAATACCCTCTTCATGTTACACATTTTGCACTGAAATTTTCTGATATATATAATTTGATAGACGGGGCCTTATGTCTCATCAGGAACCCTTGTCACCCTATTTTGAACCTCGTCCGACCTTTTTCCGCAGTTGACCATTTCTTGACATCTCTTTCGCGAATCGTCGAGTTCATGGGTTCAAGAAATTTCTAATTTCTAGTTGTTGTTTCCTGTGCCCGCTACTTTCAGGATTCTTTCCAAGTATATGCAATATGTATATAAATTCTCCATAAACATACAGAAAATATATTGCTAGGAAATGGAATATCTATTGCAGATTTGAATATATTGGACCTTCTTTTCCCTCTTCTATAGTCAACCAAATTCCCATTTGTTTTTTCCGTCTACTCTCTCTTTGTTGTTAGTTAGCCGTTTTTCCAAAAATGTCCCAATGCGCGCCTTAGCAGACACACTAGTTCACATTTGTGGTCGTGCTTTTATATCATGACTCTGACTGACTGCTAGTCATTCGATGCTTAGCCACTTTTTAGATCGTGGATTCCCAGGTAGGCAGGCTCTATAACCAGGGTCAAATTGTAAATGAAGGAAGTTTTTGGTGAAAAATGTATATCACGGAAGTCTTGTGTGCAACAAGTATATCATAGAACAGGGGCATAAGAAATCGATAGCGCCAAGTCGCGATGAATTGTAGAGTACAAAAGTTTTGCATGAAACATGTATATCGTGCACTTGTAGATGATGAAAGTTTAGGGTGAAAGATTTATAATCATTGTTGAATATGTATATCATGGAACAGGGGGCATAAAAATTCGATAGTGCTAAGTCGTGATCCCATGGAGAGATAATTGGATAAGTGTTGAAAGGAACTGCAGTTGATTGGGCTCATCATGTGAAGATATAGGACCAATCCACGAGTTCGAAAAAAGTTAGGTTCAAGTTTAAATATATTTATTTAAATTGTATTTATATTAATGTATCTTAATAGATTATTTTTGGTCCAAATACAAACCATGTTCCAATATATGGACAAATTGTAGACCACATAAGTTTTGGGTGCAAGATGTATATGGAGGAACTGTAGATGACGCAACTTTTGGTGCAAGATTTATAATAGTGCCAACATAGAGATCGGTCGGGCTCCCGTAAATCGCTGTTGAATACATTTTTTCCTTCTTAATGCCAATAAGAAAACATGTGCACTGAGTTGTTGCTAGTGAAATAAAAATGAATTTGAGTTGAGGATGGCAGGAATACCCTCTTTGAGTTACACATTTTGCACTGAAATGTTCCGATATATACAATTTGACAGTCGGGGCCTTACGTCTCCTCAGGAACCCTTGCCACCCTATTTTGAAGCTTGTTCGACTGCTTTCCATGGTTTACTATTTCTTGACATCTCTTTGGCGGATCGTCGAGTTTGTGGGTTCAAAAAATTCCCAATTTCTAATTTATTGTCGCACTTCCACATCATACCATCTTTCGTGATACACACTTTGCATACGAAAGTTTTGAGACCTGCAATTTGACCTTCGGGTCCTCACATCTCCTGGGGAACTATTGTGACCCCATTTTGAAGCCCATGCGTCTGCATTCCATAGTTCTCCATTTCTTGGAATCTCTTTCGCGCTTCCAATTCCATACTTACCCGACTTTTTCTTGCGGATTCTTGGACAGGCGGAGTGCATTTCCAGTCTTACTTGATTTTCAAACAACCCCCGACTTCCATGATATACAAATTGAATTCCGGACTACTACATCAGCCCCTCTTCCGTGTTACACAGTTTTCACTCAAAATCTCCAATCAATACAATTTGACCATTGAGGCCTCACGTCTCCTCGGGAACCCTTGTCAGCCTATTTTGAAGCCCATACAACCGCTTTCCATGGGTATTTCTTGCAATCTCTTTCATGGATCGTTGGGTTGGCAGTTTCAGACAATTTCCAATTCCTATTCATTTTTTTTTGTGCTCACCACCTTGGCACTTCTTTCCAAGTATATGCAATAAGTATATAACTTCTCCAGAAACATGCAGAAAAGATCTTGTGAGAAAATGGGATATCTATTACAGATGTGAATATATTAACCCTTCTTTTCCGTCTTCTATAATAAATCCTATCAAAATTATATATATATATCAAATGTTTATGTGCAAAATGTATATGACAGAAGTGTTGGGTACAATATGTATATCACAGAACATGTGGGATAAGAATGCGATAGCACTAAGTTGGGATGTTGCAGTGATATATTTTCCCAAATGTTGAAAGGGATGGTTGTCATTTGGGCTCCTGATGTGAATATATAAATGGAAATGAGGATTTGACAGTCTGTTAACCGATCAACCCACGGGAAATCCAGGAGCCCAAGAAAGTCATGTTCAAGTTTAAAGGGATTTTGTTTAGGTTTATTTAAAATGTATTCATATTAATGTATCTTAATATATTATTTGTGGTTCAAATGTAAACCATGTTCGAATTTGAATGGTGTTTTGGGCTCAGAATTTTTTCTCAAACCTACAAGGAATAGAGAAAAAAATATATGACTTTACATTTTGTATATCGAAGAATATTTTGAAATATAGGAAGCTGCAATATATGCACAATATAGAACATGAACATGTACAGGGAACTCGACGATCTCTTTGGCGGATCATTGAGTTCACAGGTTACGGAAATTACCAATTTCTAATTTATTGTCACACTTCCACATCATACTATCTTATGTGATACACACTTTGCATATGAAAGTTTCGAGACCTTCAATTTGACCTTCGAGTCCTCAGGTCTCCTGGGGAACTATTGTGAACCCATTTTGAAGCCCATGCGTCTACTTTCCATAGTTCACCATTTCTTGGAATCTCTTTCGCGCCTCCAATTCCATACTCACCCAATTTTTTTTCTTGCGGATTCTCGGACAAGAGGAGTGCACTTCTAGTGTTCCTCGATCTGCAAACATCCCCCGGCTTCCACGATATACAAATTGACTTCTAGACTACTACATCAACCCCTCTTACGTGTTACACAGTTTTCACTCAAAAGCTCTGATCAATACAATTTGACTGTCGGGGCCTCACGTCTCCTCGGGAACCATTGTTATCCAATTTTGAATCCCATCCAATTTCTTTCCATGGGTATTTCTTGCAATATCTTTCGCAGATCGTTGGGTTGGCGGTTTTAGACAATTTCTAATTCCTAGACGTTGTTTTTTGTGCCTGCCACCTTGGCACTTCTTTCCAAGTATATGCAATAAGTATATAACTTCTATAGAAATATGCAGAAATGATTGCGAGCAAATGGGATATCTATCACATATGTGAATTATATTAATCCTTATTTTCCATCTTCTATAATAAATCTTATCAATATATATATATATAT
>JZKD02S1959857.1:222709-241049 GCA_000966675.3 Picea glauca | reverse complement strand
ATGTGCAAAATGTATATGACAGAAGTGTTGGGTGCAAAATATATATGACAGAACACGTGGGATAAGAATGCGATATCGCTAAGTTGGGATGTCGTGGTGAGATATTTTCCCAAGTGTTGAAAGGGACAGTTGTCGGTCATGTTCCTGATGTGAAGATATAGATGGAAATGAGGATTTGTCAATCCACTAACCTATCAACTTGCAGAAAATCCAGGAGCCCGAGAAATTCAAGTTCAAGTTTAAAAGGATTTTGTTTAGGTTTATTTAAAATGTATCCATTTTAATGTATCTTAATAGATTATTTGTGGTCCAAATGTAAACCATGTTATAATTTTAATTACAAGGAATAGAGAAAAATTATATGACTTTACATTTTGTATATTGAAGAATATTCTGAAATATAGGAAGTTGCAATATATGCACAATATAGAATAGGAACATGTACAGGGAAATGAGTTAATTTTATGAAGAAATACAAATTTCAAATAAAAACACCAAGCATTGATTATCAGCATAGAACAACCCCAAATATTTATATTAAGATAAACTAGGTCACAAAATACATTTGAGAATATTTCCCCAAAAAAGTTGTCTTTGAATTTGTAAAAAAAGCTATAGTTCAGTACATATTCTATGAAATAAAAATGTGTTTGCCAGAATGACTCAGATTGGGATTCTCGCAGACTACAAATAAAATATGTACAAGAATGAATTTTGTAGAAAGAAGAAATTCGACAATGGAAAACAACAAAACCTGGCAAGAAGAAAGAGAAAATTGTCAGATCTGGGTTAAAGCTTTGTTAGAGTAAGTGGATGAAAACATAATAATGTAATCAATATCAACTTACTATGATAGTGTCCCATGCCTTGTCATTTGATCACTGATGTCCTTTTATGGCTTTCCTCAGCTTTGACCTTCATTGGTAATCTAGTTGACAATCTTTTTCAACCATTCTTTGATGTAGCTCCTCATGGGCACCACGTTCATTTCATGCCATATTTTTATATTGAAGAATTCACTTTCCAGGTCCCTTAGATCAATAGACAAGTTGTGAAATGCTTCCTAAATATCTTGGTTTGTAATTGCATAACCAACTAGCCAATTTTTCACGTCATCTTAACCATATTCAAGAATGCCATAGAAATTTTCAAATGATAGTCTTTTATGGATATGAACTTGATCATCAAATGCTTGCTTGGTTTAAAAAAATGAGTTGAATATCAATTTCAGGTCCTGGAATTCATTGGTGTTGGTAGCTAGATCTATCTCAGTTAGCTTCTTGAATAGTTTGTCTCTTTTAGATATGGTTTGGCTACATTATTGAACGATACCATTCAGGTTCTTTAACTTTTCTTTCCAGCATGTATTTAGTTGTTCTATTCGATCCAGGGAAGGGAGATCCTCCTGTCTTCTTCTAAATTTAGTAATACCCGTAACTTTAACACCAAATGGTAAAATTGCATCGAGGTAAAAACCTTGCTCGTTCTTGAGATCTTCTTTCAGATACTCATGAAAAGCATGCACTCTTGTTCCAAAAGAGACCATATTCTTTGACATCTCCCAAGATTTTGTTATTAATTCCATTCTTCTATTTATATTCTTTTCCACATAGCCTCAGATCGATGTGAGAAGGCTTGTTGATCCTTTTAAATTTGGCGCAAGTGCAGTGGACCTGACCATTGCCAAAGGAGTAGCAAACAGTGGAAGAGGCATTAGAGTTGCCTCCAATTCTTTGATTCACCTTATTTAACATGAGGTTTTTCGTTTCAAGGTCGCTAATAGAGTTTTCTAGAGAATATCTAGTTGCTTGGTGCATCTTGGATATCTGGGAAGGGCACATGTTGTGTAGGTTGATATTTGAATGAGATTTCCCTTTCTTATTCTTTACATCTCTGTTTTCAATAATCATTTTTTTTTATTCGCTGTAAAAAATGACGCTCTGAAATGAAAAAGACTCTTCTTCGTCCAATGTATCTATGCCAATTATTTCCATCTCAGGATTGTGCAAAGAAGTGCTCTCTAGGTGGTCGTCATCAGGGAACATTTTGTCAATGTCAATTTCTATTTCCATATCTTCGAGGGAGATATCGTAGATATCAATTTGTCCCCTCGGTCCCTCCTGTTATTGGACTATTGTTTTCCGTTTTTTTCCCACGGGAAGTTTGTGACAAATTTCAATTTTTCCGGAGGAAGGGTTCTTATCTCCTCCTCTTCCTGAAGAATTGTGTGTGACTTTGTTACTTGGGTAGGTCATTGGAGTACTGCTACAAGATGTTATGACTACTACGAGTAGTATTCATAAGCTATGGACCACTGAAAACTCTGGTCCTCGTGGATGAAAGTATTCAGGGTATCTCCAAAAAAATGTTTTTGAGCTACAACCATAAGGTGATGAGAGACTTCATGAGAGGCTTCCTTTTCTACTCATTGTATTTAAAATGGAGGCTACAACATCATAATATAATCTCCGGTAAATCTTGGTTCAACGTGTTTTAATGGGAGATGTCCGCGACCTTTTCTCCTTTTAATACCAATCTTTTCAAAGCTAATAAAAGAGTCATAAATTTGCATTGGGAAAGTGTGTGAAGATGGAAGGGAAATCAAAAAAATATTGAAAAGCGAGGAAAATATTGACAACTATGTAATATACCTGGATCTTGACAAAAGCAGGTTCAAGTTAGAAGATAATTTGTTTATATTTACTTAAACAATTTTCATATTATTTTATTTTATTACTATTCTCTATGGCCCAAATGCAAACTATGTTCAAATTGGAAGGGTGGAGCAGCATTTTCATGTGAAAACCTTTGTAGATGACAGTGGGCCAACACAATATTGCATTCTTTCTATGATGGCGCCTTAAAAAAACCAAAACAAGCAACATTTTTTTGTGAATTCAAGATTGACAGAAAGAAACTAATCAAATTCCATAATATTCTTCCATAAATGTATTTTAATGGGAGATTACCTCGACATTTCCGCTTATTAATGCCAATATTTTCAAACATCTATGGTGAGTTGTCACTAGTAAAATCATAATTAATGTGCATTGGGAAGGGGCGAACATGGCGGGGATGGGGGATAATTAAATATGCTTTGGTACTTTTTTGAACCTAGGAGTCCATGTTGAAAGGCAAGATGTATATCCAAGCATGGGGCATGGGAGTTCGATAATGCATTGGGGGGGAACCTGCGGGCATAAAATTGGCTAAGTGCGGAAACGAACTGGGAAAAATATCAACAGATGCTGGGAAAAATAAGTCGCAATCTTCGAGTTTGAGGTCGAATTGTAGATCACCGAAGTTTCGAGCACAAGATGTGTACTGCAAATACGGGGCATGAGATTTCAATGGTGCCTACGCAGGAACCCACGACCATAAAATTGGCCAACTATGAAAATGAATGGGGGTCGGTCGGACTAGTGATGTAAAGATATAGATGGACATGGAATCTGTCACTCCGCCATCCTGGGAACCCGCGAGCATAGACATGGGACTAAGTATAGAATCAAAAATAGATAATAGAGAGGAATAAAAAAAGGGAGAATTGATAAGTATAGAAGAGGAAAAATAAAGGGAGGAAAGAACTGAATGCCTCACAGTACAGAGAATACAATGGACATGAAAGAAAGCCGCTACGTAGGAACACATGGAAAAAAATATGGGAGTACAAATTTGTTTATTTCAAGATAGCAGCACAGAAAATATAATTGACATGAATACAAGTTAATGTACAAGAAGATATGGAGTATCCTAGGAGGAAAAAAAAAAAAAGTTGCAAACCAATTCAACAAATACAGACAGAGTAAATGAAAAACTATTGGATATGGAACACGGGTAGAAATATGCACCTTTGCATGGATTCTTCTACATTTCTGGTTGAGAGTTCTTTGACGTATTCGTTTTTCCTGTTTGTTTTTCTGAGAAAAAGTACAAAAATAGAATGGACGTGAACATAAATTGACATGTAAAGAAAAAATCAAGGAATATGTATATAGAATAAATAAAATAGAAATATAGTATAAAATAAATGTGACATGGTGCGTAGGTTGGTAGACTCGCGGGTTGGAGGACTCACGGGTTCACATTTATGGTCATGCCTATGTATCACGATTCCGACTGAACGCAACATGAGATTTAGTACTTTATAGAATATTATAACATTTTACCAAGATTTATAGTAATTTATATAATGCTATAATTTATCACGAGTCCAACCGACTGCTTCCTCATTCCATGTTTGTGTACAAATAGAATAAAATACATTAGTGAATAATTGTTGAAAATATTTTTTTGTCTCCACTTGTCAAACAAATGAAATAGCTAATTTCTTAAAACCATATTGGAGAACGTGCACAACGTATGAAGATTAGATTTTTTTGTAACCATAGCTCTTAGTCTCAGGCATACGCATTGTATTTGTTACGGAACATTGCAATTCATATTTTTCATACCTGGTACACAAGGCTCCAACCTTGTGCCCAATTACTGTGTTCTTGTTTCAATGTAGCAATTCAGAGACTATAATGGACATGAAAACAAGTTGCTACGTAGGAACACATGAAAAAAAAGATGGAGTAAAAATTTATTTAATTCAAGATAGCAGCCCAGAAAATAGAAATGACATGAAGACAACTTAAATTACAGGAAGATATGGTATCCAAGGAGAAAACAAAACAGAGCTGCAAACCAGTGCAACAAATATAGACAAAGTAAACAAAAAACTATTGGATATTGAACACGAGTAGAAATATGCACCTTTTCATGGATTCTTCTACATTTCTGGTTAGGAGTTCTTTGTGGTGTCTAGTTTTCCTGATTGTTTCTATGAAAAAAATCACAAAACAAAACGGACATGAACATAAGTTGACATGTAAAGAAAAAAACCAAGTATTATGTACATAGACTAAATAAAATAGAATAAAAGGAATAGACTAACAAATAATGTTAGAAGAATGTACCTTCTTTTTTTTGTTCATCCTAGTGTGTGTGTGTGTGTGTGTATTGTAAAAAACATTTGTGACCAAAATCAATTACAAACCAGGGAAAACTAAGAAGTTGGATATCTCGATTTTCTGCAACAAGATAGACAGATATGCTTTGAAGCATAGAAATATGATTCTATAATATGTTTGATGTATATTTCATAACTCAAGTGTAATACAAACTGTATGGTGATCAGACCAGTATGTGTACAAACCAGGAAAAACCAAGAAGTTGGATAATTTTCTTTTCCGCAACAAGATAGACAGATATTCTTTGAAACATAGAAATATGACTTTGCAATATGTTTGATCTATATCTCATAATTCAAGTGCAATACCAATTGTATTGTGATCAGACCAGTATGTGTCTAAGATAAATATGTTTTATTGAGAAATGGGCACATTCGCCCATACATTATCAATAAGCGTGTTTTGTACATGGCTTGTGTTGTTCAAAGGAAAGTGGGGACTGTATTTACACATGTAGTTTTCCAATTATTTTGTTCTGGCATTATATTGTAGCATGTCAATATTGAAGTCTCCTACAATCACAATGGTTTCGTTTAGATGCAAATGGTCTAATGCATTGGAAACAACATTTAGTATGTTGGAGAATGTTGCATGGGGAGCAACATACAAATTCAATATTGCAATTTCTATTCCATGGAAAAATATTTTTGCAAGTACCATCTCAACATTCTTTTCTTTAAAATGTATATGCTCCAAAATTGTTACATGTTTTTTCACCAATATCATCACCCCATGTGTAATGTAACTTGATATGCAATTGTGATTTGGAAATTGTTTGTTTTGCATGCATAATTCCATGTATGTTTCCTGCAAGCACAAAATATCGAATTGCATTGTGTCATAGTCATTGAGTATGTCATCCATGTGTGCATGTAAGCTTCATGTGTTAAGCGAGAGAATTGATACATATGGGTTTGTTTGTATGAATTGGTAATCATACTAGAGATGCCATTTTGCGGTAGTCCCGAGGCATTGCATTTCAATATCAACTTTATGTTTGACTTTGAAATTATCTTTTGTAAGAGGACTTAGTAAATACAAGGAGTCTATGCTTCTAACACGGGACAATGTTGTGTATACAAGTCCATGTATTCGAATTCTAGCAGGCTGAAATGCAACACTATCAAGTGTTAGTCCTTGCGATCTGTGGATTGTACATGCACATGCAAGTTTAATTGGAAACTATTTTTGAATCTTCAGTCGACCTGTCTTTGTTGATGTCGATATTGGATTTGATATTCGCAAGATAGGTGTCCAATCGCTTGCTATGTTTGAATTATATAGATAAGCCAACTTGTTTACTTGTCAGTTTCCTATATGCGGTTCATGGAACTTAATCCAAAGAACATCAAGTTTTTCTGTTTTGGTATAGCCTTTGAGTATTCCATCTGCACCATTAACCAATCCATCCTTTGAATCATAGTTGTAGGCATATATTTCAACCAACATGTCTAATTTCAGGACAAGCTGTAAAGGCAAAGTGGTTGTGTGTTCATGATGTGGCACATTTCCATGGTTGTCGTCTTCCAGGTCAATTGAATTGATGATGATATCATCTCTAGGCATGAGCAATAACATGTACCTGTTATGCATTGCAACATACATATTTGTGTAGAACAGGTAAGGGAAGGTTGGGTCTATTGGTGCATGTTGCAAGCACCTCGAATTGAAATATGTTAAGTCATCATGTGTTTGGTTGTTTGTCCAAATTCTATTCAGAATTGCAATAAATGTTTCATCTGTCTTGCAAATTGTAGTATGCAATTCAAAGAATTTAATATTGTTCCCCTAGAATTCATGCCTCACTATTTTCATGTTAACCGTAGGTTGTTCAAATATCAAAGAATCTTGGATGGGTTGTGCCTGGTAAAGATCCCCACAGAATATCATGTCAATGTTTCCAAAGTATTTCATGTGCACATGTTTTATGATTCCTAGTCGGTTGTCGATGAAATACAATACATGACTTCCAATCAAAGATGCCTCATCTATAAAGACAAGTTGTAGTTCGTCATAAAGCTTAGACAAGGTATCTAACATTTCCTTGCTAAGTGCAAGAAACTGTGACTTGTTAAAAGACATAAAAAAATACAGAGTGGAATGTTGTTCCACCTGCATTATATGCAACTTTTCCTGTGTATGAAACTATTAGTCCCTTTGGTTTCATAGGATCAGAGGAATTATTTGAATCATAGATTCGTATAACCATTTGGAGTAGTGATTTCGTTGTGAATGTCTTGCATGTTCCTACTCCACATGTAAGGAACAAGTGCACATGAGTGTGCATGCTCAAGCATTTTTTAAGTGCAATGTCCTTTATAATTGTTTGTTGTTCTCGATTCAACATATGTCTGATTCTGTGGTATTCATTATTTTCAATAAGGAAAGCATATTTTGTGACTTGAAAACCAAGATTGATACGTTTTTCAATGCTACCTACTCGAGGGCGTGGAAAACATGCTTGCAAGTCATAGGACTCGCAGGGAGTTCTGGTTGTTTTTTGGTTTGTGAATGTCTCATGAAGATTGTCGGGGTTTTCTAGTTCATTAAATGCACTTTCTAGATCACCCCATGTTGTATTAACATTGTAAGTAAATCTAACTTCATTGATTTTCACTATAGTCTTAGAGGAAACATACGCAACTTCCCATGTAGGGAAGTTATGTTTCAATGTGTTTTTGTTTTCATCAAACAGAACGTATAACAATAGTTTTTCTCTACAATGGTTTTCATAGTCAATATGTTTATTGTATTTGACAAACCGTATCAGACATGGTTTTCTTCTTTTTAATATGGGTGCACCATTGTTTTTGTAATGCGATACGAATTATACTAAGCAGATATGCTTAATAAGAGATGGATGCTGGAGGTAATAATAAATAATAGAGAGACATAGCACATCTTTTGAATTTTCAGGCTCTTGTTCTAGCAAACATGGTGGTTTAAGAACAAATGTGTGTTTCTCAAGTGGAGATGTGTTTTTGAAGACACATTTTCTTGAACTACAATTGAGGGGCAGGGAAAGTGCAATGTGGACTGCTTGTTGAGAAGACATTTTTTGAAGATTAAGTAATGTATTGCCAAGCGTACATATCATTTGTATGGCATCAATATGACTTCTTTTATGTTCTTTGCGTATTCTTCATAATGCACTTGTCATAGATTTGTCAACCTTTGTCATATACGAGGTACAATACGATGCTGCAGCATATGCATTGAGGACGTACTGCGCATCTATATTTGCATTCCACATAAATGGAATGTCCTTGGAGAAGCTATTGTTCCGTATATGGGAAGGTTTTCGTTTAAGGAAAATTGCTGGTTGTTTAAGCGTAGATTGTATGGCTTGGATGTACTCATCATTTGTTATATTTAGCTCTGTCAAGAAGTCATAGAAGCTTATCAACTCATCAAACTCTTGTTGTTTTAGAAATGTGAACAAGGATTTAGATTTCTCAATGACAACATTGTCCTCTAAACTAAGTGGCTCTATGATTCTTTTTTCTCTCATTGGCGGCACGAGGAAGTTGTATCTGCAATGTGAGTTTTTTTGTTTTCTACAACTTTTTGTATGATAATGTCTATGAACTTTGGAAAGTTCTGGATCCAAATGATCTATGTTTCATTTTATGTATTTGTCCACAAACTGTTCGATCTGTGAATTGTTTCCAGCTCCATAGACCAATGCACTCTCTATCCACAACAGTGCGTGGTCATGTTCCTTCCCCCATATTCTGGAATTTAGTCACAAAAAAATAGTCTGATATTTTTCCGAAAAACGTTTCATCATGGCATATCAATTATCTCAAAGAACTTATTCTATGTCTATAGTAGCGAGTACATGTAACTGGGTCTTTTCTTATGAGGTAGTCAATGTCATTATTTTCCAATGTATCGGTTTGTTTTTTACGTTTCATGTTCCTATGCAAGTCAGATACCGCAACCACCAATGGATCTCAGCAATGCTCTACACTTGTAAATGTGATGAAAAATGTTGGCAACCCCAATTGTCGGATCATTGCAAAAATAGTTTTCTTGTTTTGTTGCAAATAGTTAGGAGAGATGCAATTTTTTTTTAAATCTATGTATCTAATATTAGATTTCATGATTTTTTCTAGGTTTACTTTGTACTTGACATCCTTGGCCAACAAATTTCTTCCTTGTAACTGACCTTTTCTTATTCGCACTCACATGCAGGACAACACTTGCTCTATTATTATGCACATTGTTCTGAAAAACAAATTTGTTAGGTTACAAGAGAAGTCATCGCTTGAATGTAGTAGATCCCATCGAACTATTTTATGGTAACTGAATTGTTCTGTAATGTCAGTGGGACATGGAAATCCATAGAAGAGTGTTGGGAAGTTCATTTCCTCAAAGAATTTTTCCTTGAACATTCCAAGTGGACATTGCCCCTTAGTAGGTGCAATTTCGACAATCTTGTCTTGCAAATCATGAACGCATTGTGAATTAGTGAATCCATGCACCAATGTATCAGTAGGTGTTTCATTATCCGATTCATCACTTGTATCAAATTCACTAGCTGTTTTGAGAGTATGTGCAGAGATGCCATCGTCTTCTCCAAGAACACTGTTCCAGTTCTCATTTATACAAATGTTTTGTGCTTTGTATATGTCCCTGGAACATAATTATTTTAATTCTTTCATAACAACATGCAGAGGCACTTTTCCTGTCTGATATGCATTTTTGTATTGCAAGCATCTTTTGAGAGCCACAACAATTGTCATTGTATCGATAATGAATTGTGGCAATGCTTTTTGCACAACATCTAGTTGAACATGCACATTAATAATTGATCCTCTTAAGCCCATCTGGGTTCGTTTATAGCCCCAGGTCCTGATTTGTGTAAATGCTATTCACAGAGACACGAGTCTCTCTTCAAGTTCTGTAAGTGTACTTACATCTGGTAGTGGTGTATTACATCTTACTTGGTCAAGGATTGCAAACTGTGGCAGTTTTCCATTTTCAAGCGACTGTTTACATGGAAGACAAATTTTTCCACTGGAAAATGTTTTATCATTTAGTGTCAAGCGGAGGTATTCTTCTTCCAAATCGGGCGTGAAAGACTTGCTACTTTTTGCGAAATTCAATTGATCGCAAATTGCACATGAAATGGAAAGAGTGTCCTTGATTTGTTTCATGTAAGTCCGTCTTGCATCTTTCTTCTGTAGGGAAGTATGGGTAGAAAGTGTTTGTTGGTTTTCAATGGTAGTAGTGCACGGTGTTGGTTCTAGCCCACGAAATGTGATTTTTTCCTCTCGGACAATGCCATGACCATTGTGGGATATGCGACCATACATGTTTCTGTTGTGTTGTGCATGAACAAATTTTTTTAGATTGTGATATGTCAGTTTCTCTCTAGAAGGAAGCGTAGTAATGTATTTTTTTCTCTCGCGCATGACCTTTTTCAAGTTGTGATAACTTAGTCTACATTTCTTGTTCAAGGCTAGGATGACCTCATGGCAACTGGGATGAATTTCATTCTGATTAAATAGCATGTGACGCTTATGCAGATTCAATGTGGTTCGGTTGGCATTGACACTCAACCCTGTAGAGAAAGTATTTCCTATACTACCAATGTATTTTTTTCTCTCACGTATGACCTTTTTCAAGTTGTGATAACTCGGCCTACGTTTTTTATTTAAGCTCTGTATGGCCTCATCACAACTGGGACGAATTTTGCGCATGACCTTTTTCAAGTTGTGATAAGTTAGTTTGTAAGGTCTCTTCCAATAGATCCTTATAAAACATAAATTTAGATAGAGAAATTCTATCCTAACATCTTTAAAATTCCTTAATCAGCATATAACCATTCATTATTCAACATAATTAAAATTTAAAATTTATGAGAAGATCATAATAAATTACATAACACAACAGAATAATGAAAATACATACCTCTAACTGATGCTATTGCTATTCTCCAACTCTGCTTGATGTTATGCCCAAAATCGTCTAACCTCCCAGCCAACTAGGAACAGAGCCTCTCCGGCTCCCTACCTCCAGGATTCCGTAAGGATTCCTGTCCCCCGAGCCCAAAACTCCCAGCAATAGGTGCCCCCTATCTCAGTCCACCAAACTCCAACAAGTTCCTCAAGAAAAATCCAGTACCAAGCTACTCCATCCCCCAAACCAGCAATACAATCCTCTCCTCTCTCAAAATGATGCTCTCCCCCAAAATCCAAAAGTCCTCTCTCGAATGTTTTTCCCTCCTCTTATTCTCCTTCCCTCCTCTCTCATTCACCACCTTCTCCCTTTCATTAAGACTCACCCACCTTATCCCTCCATTCAATGCCAACCACCTTATCCCCTTCTCTTTAATGGTTCCATCATTCGATACAAAATAATAATTAATAATTTATTAAACTAGATTTTATTAAACATATATTTAATCATTAAATTAATTAATTAGTTAATTAAACCAATTCACATCCAACAAATATTTAACCAGGACAATTAATTAATTAATTAATTAATTATTTAAACTAATATGCATTAAAACAATTAAATAAACCATGACAATTGATTAATACTTAGGGTTGTTACATACACCCACCCTTCAGGAAACTTCGTCCCGAAGTTAAGGTATTTTATGATACAAGGGAAAAGACACATGGTTCACACATTCATATCAAATAACTTACATTATTAGTAAGTAAGCCAAGAAAACTCATGCATACTAGTGTACATGTACAATAAATGCATGTGTAGCTAGTACATACAAGTCCCATGCATGTACTAATAACAATAACTATCACCCTTATACTAATTTATGTATGCATCCAATCCAATCAATAGGACTATTCATTTTATAAAAGATAATAAACCAATGAAATGTTTGTAAATTCCGTTAATTACAATAATCTAGCTCAACAATTTTATTTAGACAATTGTAGTTTAGTTAAGTAATGATGAATATACATATATACACATTTTCTTTTCAGAAGGAAAAACAATAAATTCCACCATAAGACGAATCTCCATACACTCTCAACTATTTCTATTCATCCTTCCTCCCTAACTTACTTCCATCTTCCATTCTTATCCTTCCTCTACTGGACTATCTTGGAGCGTCAACTATATTGACCTAACTCCAAATAGAACCCGTAAGCGGAAGTGTCACTATCTTGACCAAGCTTCCTCAACAGGCAACTGACAGTCATCATCACACATCTAGGGGAGCGTGAGCTAACACCGTACTCCCATGACTCTAGGTTT
Source organism: Picea glauca (assembly GCA_000966675.3). Classification (NCBI taxonomy): domain Eukaryota; kingdom Viridiplantae; phylum Streptophyta; class Pinopsida; order Pinales; family Pinaceae; genus Picea; species Picea glauca. The sequence goes on along the minus strand of JZKD02S1959857.1, from coordinate 228,795 downwards.
CAGAGGATACATGGTGGGAAATGCCTCCACCCCTCCTAATAGGACTAGGGTCTACACCCTACAATGGAATATACAATGGCACCATGTTGCTGGGAGTTTTTTCATCGTTTATTCAGTTTTGGGTAGTCTTACCACTTGAAATCCTACACTTGTCCACATATCATAGAAATGCATCCAAACCAATATAATTTTCACATACAAAGATTCATACCATATTGTTTCTCGGTCAGTGGTCGTGACATCCACTTCCATTATTATTATCCCTTGGCTATTTCATAGCCGAATGAACTGCAAATTAGTCTATAACACAAACTCATACATATCTATGCATTATCATCATGTAATTGCATACAACCATAATTTCAATTCGGTATCCACGTACCAACAACTTTAACATCAAAGTTTTCAAGTTAGAAATAGATATCATAATATCCCATAATTCAATTAACGTCACCCGTTCATAGAATTATCATTTACATAATAGATTGCATCATATCCAACATCATTCAAATAGAATTTAAACCTTCATAGGATTCGCATTCACACAGTATATCACATCATATCCATCATCATCAATAACATTTAAACATTCATAAAATTTACATTCTCACAATATATCGCATCATATACGTCATTATTCAAATACATTTAAACATTCATAAAGGTTCATACGTCTTAAAAGTTCAAGTGTATCATTTAATAGTTTCACCGTGAATAGAAAATAAAGGTGTTTAGGCCTTAGGTAATCCTAGTTGTCTAAGTCAAAAGGTGGCATTACATACTCCCAACATTCGAGAAACATATTCTCGAGGTGGTCAAAAAAGTGAGGGATAATCTCGTCGTAATGTCTTGGCATCCTCCCAACTAGCATATCCTAGACTAAAATTGTCCCACTAGACCTTAACTTGGTCTACCAGACGGTTCCTAGGCTGTCGGACTCTACTGTCCAATATGCGTAACGGTTCTATCGTGAGGGTTCCCGCGTCTGATACCTGCAATTCCTTCCAATTTAGTTTATGTGATTCATCAGAACATAATGATGTAGAAAAGATACATGAAAAACATTATAAGTTTTATGCAAGTGGGGTGGTAGTATGAGATGATAGGCAACGGGTCCAATTTTGTCTTGGATTCTGAACGGTCCTATAAATAAAGGTGACAATTTTGTCCCCTTCCCGAACTGTATGGTACTCTTATTAGGCCTGATACGAATGAAAACCTGATCTCCCACTATATAACTTCGGTCAGTCTTGTGTGCATCCGCATAACTTTTCTGTCTATCTTGTGCTTTCTTTAGTCTCTCCCTAATCTGAATCACCTGTTCCTCCATATCTTGAATCAACTCTAGCCCAACTGTTACTCGGTCTTCTAACCTCTCCCAACTCAACGACGTTCTGCATGTCCTTCCATACAGAGCTTCGTAGGGTGGCACTCTGATGGAGCTATGAAAGCTGTTATTGTAGGAGAACTCTACCAAAGGTAGGTACTTGTCCCAATGGGTTTGATTATCCATAACATACATCCTAAGCATGTCTTTTGTAACCTGATTTATTCTCTCAGTTTTCCCATCTGTTTCAGGATGATAAGTTGTGCTTAAGTTCAACTGAGTCCCCAACGCTGATTGCAAACTTGTCCAAAACCTAGAAGTGAATCTGGAGTCCCTATCTAAAATGATCTTCTTAGGTAACCCATGCAAATGGATGACCTCACTTGCAAACATGCGTGCCACATTAGTGACATCATAAGTGTCTATAACCAGAATAAAATGAGAACTCTTAGTCAACTTATCAACTATCACAAGGATGACATTGTGTCTATGATATGTGAGCGGAAACCCCACAAAAAAATCCATATAAATGACTTCCCACTTGGTCATAGTTACATCATGTGGTTGTAGGAGACCTGTCGGGTGATGGTGGTCGGCTTTCACTTGTTGACATTCTAGGCACTTGGCGACGAAATGGACTACATCGCGCTTCATGCCTACCTAGAAGAAGAGATTCCTCATGTCTACATACATTTTCTTCACACTCGGATACACACAATAAAGTGCTCTATGGGCTTCCTTCAGTATGATGCTTCGAATATACCCACCTTCGAGGATGTACATCCTTCCTCGATATCTTAATAGTCTGTCTACTTCTAGACTATATCCTTCATACTTTGGATCTAATTACCTCCCACTCTGGAGGTTTGAAGTAACCTTTAAATACCAACTGTCTCCAAGGAGTTGCATCAACACACGTTCCCTTAGATTGAATTTTAAGGGTACCAAGGAGAAGACACGTGGTTGCCTACTCAAGGCATCCGCGACCACATTTTATTTTCCCTTGCTGTAAGAAATACCAAAATCGTACTCACTCATAAAATCTCTCCATCGCCTTTGCATGGAATTCATATCCCTTTGTGTGAAGAGATGTTTTAAAATTTGATGGTCCATTTTGAGTTCAAAGTTTCTCCCTACTAGATAGTGCCTCCAAAGTTTCAGAGCTAGAATTACAGTTGCCAACTCTAAATCATCAGTAGCGTAAAGTTCCTCATGTTTCTTCAACTTGCTTGATGCATAAGCTATCAATCCTCCATCCTGCATTAGCACGGCCCCCAACCCTTGCTTCGAGGCATCCGTACAGACTGTGAAGTCCTTTTCCATATCTGACACTCGTACAATTGGTGCACTAGTTAGTAACCTTTTAAGCTTGATGAATGCACTATCACATTCTTCTTTCCATTCATACCTGACCCCCTTGCACTGCAAAGTGGTGATGTGTTTTGCTATTTTAGATAACCCTTCCACAAATCTTCGATAATAACCTACTAGCCCCATGAAGCTTCTTACCTCATGAGCATATTTCAGCACTGGCCACTCCATAATGGATTTTACCTTTTCTGGGTCCACAAAGATTCCTTCACCGGAAATGATATGTCCTAAATAGTGAATTTCTTTCTGGAAGAAGGAACACTTCGACAAATTCCCATACAATTTGTTCTCTCTAAGGTAGGACAACACCACTCGCAAGTGTTCCTCATGTTCTCTTTCATTCTTGGCATAGATGAGGATATCATATAAAAATACGTGTACAAAGTGGTCTAGGTATTTCCGGAATACACCATTCATGAGGCTCATGAATATTGTTGGCACATTGGTCAATCCGAAAGGTACTACAACGAACTCGTAATGCCCAAACTGAGTTTGAAAGGTAGTTTTAGCAATATCACCTTCCTTAATCCTTAACTGGTGATACCTTGATCCCAAATCAATTTTTGAGAATACTGTTGCTCCTTTCATTTGGTCAAAGAGATCATCTATCCGTGGCATTGGGTACCTATTTTTCACTGTAGTATGGTTCAAGTCCCTGTATTCTATACATAGTCGTAAGGAACCATCCTTCTTATTCACAAAAATTACTGGTGCACCCCAAGGTGAGACACTAGGCCTTATTAGCCCTAAGTCGAGTAGCTCTTTCAACTGTATCTGCAACTCACAAAGTTCTGGTGTTGTCATCTGATACAGAGTCTTGGAAACTGGTTCTCCACCAGGTTTTAGCTTAGTAGTAAAATCAAGCTCCCTCTCAGGAGGTAACCTTGGTAACTCGTTTGGAAAAACATCTTTAAACTCTGACAATACTGGGTACTGATCCAAAGAGGGTCATTTCCTCTCATTCAATGCTTCCACGACATAAAGTCGACACCCTTGCCTCATGCACCGCTTAACCTGCAAAGTTGAGATAAAGCATAGAGGCACCTTTCTCTGTACACCATGGATCTCTACTGGCCTTCCTTCATCATCAACACAAAGCACCCTTTTTGCGAAACAATCTACCATATCTCGATGGGCTTCTAACCAATCCATTCCAATTATTAGGTTATACCTCCTGAGGGCAGTGACGTATACCTTCAACCTGGTAGTACACATTCCCAGGTCTACTAGACAATTTTCAACGCTAGGTCTTACCGCTTGTTTTTCCCCCGAAGCCATCTCGACTTGTTTAAAGTCATCATGCTCGTAGGCTGCCAACCCACTCCTTTCTAATGCAGATGGTGAAATGAAACTATCTGTAGCACCAGAATCAAATAAAATTTTAATATTGATATGATTTAGCGTACCTGATGATTCCACCCCTATGGATTGATGTTCTACCTGGCGATTATTAACTGTTGCATAAATCTGGTGGCTATCGCTTGCTCTTCCCATCAGGGCCTTTCCTTCTCTATGCACAAATCCTGATTGTAACTCTAGGCAATCACGCTGGTAATGGGTTCCTCCACACCCCCAACACGTAACACGAGATGGAACCTGCACATTGCTCTGTGACAGTCTCTGAAATGAGCTCCTTCCCCTGGAACCCCTGCCCCTACTAGCTGGGCAATCACACTGGTAATGGGGTCCTCCACACCCCCAACACGTAACACAAGATGGAACTTGTGCATTGCTCTATGATGGTCTCTGAAATGAGCTCCTTCCCCTGGAACCCCTGCCCCTACTAGCTGTTCTCGGAGAGGGCCATGAACCTGCCTACGTCGTTGGTGATGAATGAGATGCTGCACTCGTTTCCACTGAAATACTTGTGGTGAATGTCCTTGGTGTGACTCTATTACCATATGGAGGTGGCCTGGAGCTTCCTCCCCTAGAGAAGGTCCTAGGGGCCTTCCCCACAAATCCAGGATGATGCGGAAAGGTCGATCTCGTACCTCCATTTAAGTTCATGTGTTCCTCCGCATAATATGCATTTTCTACTGCTTCCGCTACCGAAGATGGCTTCCACATCCGTACCATGGCCCTTATCTTAGGGTTTAACCCATAGACAAAGCATTATGCTTGTCATTGATCATTATCCATGTACGTAACATAGTTTACCAATTCCATGAACCTGATCTCATACTCTTCCACGGTCCTAATTCCCTGTACTAGAGCATGAAATTATCCCACCTGTTGTTCCTCATAGTAAGTTGGTAGATATTTCCTTCGAAACCTTTCCTCAAAAAAGTTCCCAAGAGACCGTGTCTGGGGTAAGGTGCAACTTCCTCTCCAGGTTGCCCCACCAATTCATGGCACTGTCTCTCAACTGAAAAATCGCTATCTTCGCCTTTGAAGTGGATGCATAGTCTCTTAAGGTGAAACACCTTGTCATGACTTCCAACCATGCCTTTGCATGTTCACTAGCACGACCCCCGACAAACTCTGGAAGTTTGATCTTCTGCAGTTCTCTAGTGATGTCTTCGGGTAGAGGCCCTCCCCCTGAATCTCTCGACACTTCAAGATTACCCATTCCAGATGGTGGGGGCTCCACTTCGATCCTTGCTGGATGACACCCCTTTAAAGTCTCATTTATGGCCTCCAAAGAGCGCAGAATGAGAGCTAATTCAAGCGATGGTGGTGGAGGCGCTGGCGGACTTTGTGTCGATGCCCCTATGCCTAGATTTCCTTGAGTCCTAACCGTCCTGTATAATTGAATCTGCATCAACCAAGAGTTTGTTTGGGAGAGTCTAAGGCAATTCGCATTTGCACAACTTAAACTTGAAAACAAAGGGTTAGGCGTAAGTTTTTCTTTTACTTATCTGTAAACAGACTTTACTCTCTTTAGGGGAAGTGTCTAGGTCAGGGTCGAAATATTCTAATCTCGATGTCTTCACCTAAGAAAACTACTGACTCCCTCACCTGGTAGCTATGCTAGCATCGCACCACACTTGCCAATTCCTCCAACTTACCTTCCTAGTGCACATGAAGTCCCCTCCTGCTTATCTTGGTCTACGTCTTTAAAAATTTTCTTTAAAACTAGGTAAGGTGGTTTTTTTTTTATAATTAATCAACATTATATATATATAAAAAAAAAAAAAAAGAATCTAGATTAAACTTTTAACCTAATTTTTCAGTCACCTTAATTAACACATTTAGTTAATCCAGAATTTTTAATATTATCCTTGGTATCCTACTTAAGTACCTAATTAATCACTTAATTAATCCCTAATTTAATTAACCAATCAAATTAATTAATCACCTTCATTATTCACATTAATTAGTTAATTAGTTATCACCTTGTATATATTTAAATTTAAATATTTATATTATTAAATAATTAACATTTAGA
>JZKD02S1959857.1:183636-207251 GCA_000966675.3 Picea glauca | reverse complement strand
GAGGTCTTTGAAAACTTTGGCATAGTGGGAGGTCACCGGTTCGAATCCGGTCGACCCCAAAATCTTTTGAACAACCAAACAATAACCCAAGAGCCAATAAACGGGTGCCACGTGGTAGCCCTTCATTGGGCCACGTGGCACCTTTCCATTCACCTAAAATATGCCATGTGTCACCATCCGATTGGAAAACCACCATCCAATAAAAATATGCCACGTCATCAAACTGCCACATCATCATGATGGTACGGCCCTGCCACGTGGCCGTACGGACTGTACGGACTGCCCAGTCAACACTTTTTTTACCTGTTTGACTTTTCGAACAGATCGTTATATATTTCGCTCCCGATGTTTGTTTGAGACGAAACGAATTGCGTTGGGTTCGTGACGACGAGGGATACTCTCACGTCCGATTTGAGGCAATTCCGAGAATGTTGATTTTTGGGCTAAAATTTGACCCCTGGTCCAGATTTTGATCAACATAACACTCGACGAACAGGGTTGTAAAAGAATTAAATGCCTGCAAGAACTTGTCTATAGCAGGGAAGGAGAAAACAGTCCATAAAGGGTTAATTGATAGAGTTAATTGGCATAGATATATGATACTAAGCATTTCATTTCCCCTCCATATGTGGTTATGATAGCCTCATCTAGCTTGTAAGATGCTTCCTTTAGACAAAGGAGGATGGAACTTACTAATGTGGCCTAACACTGGGCTGGGCCAGCCATTCATATTCTTTTCTTTGTGTTGTTTTCTTTTCAAAAATACAACAATTGGATATTCCTATATAACATAATATTTCAATTTGATCCAAATGGAACCCTGTATGACTTAAGCTATCAAGCTGAGAATTGGGCATTTGAAGATACAACTAGCAATTCAACATAGTGTACATAGCCAAAATCTGAAACATCTTACATGCTATCTTTCAACACGAGAATAGGAATTAGATGGATAAAAGCTAGTCACTGAGCATTTTAGCAAAAAAAGACTTCTTAAAAAATTAGTTAAACATTGCAGGTAAAACAAAGGTAGTGGTAATTGGTGTAAGAGATAAAAAGTCAGATAAAATTCATTTGAAAGGCCAGAAAATAGAAATAGTATTCCTTTGAAGCACTTGGGATTGGACGTCTCTTTGAATGTGTGTATTAAAAAAGAAGAGTCAAAACATTTAATTCTCTTCAAGACAAGTGTAAGAAGATGCATTTTTTGGTTTGGAAAACAAGGGAGTTTCTATTCAGAATTTTGGAAAACAAGGGAGATTCTATTCAGAATTTTGGTACAACCAGCAATTTATTATTTTACATTGAACCACAGTTTGGAGATAGGAATTTCTCAGGAGGATTGGAATAAATCAAGAGTGCTTTCATATAGAAGAATTGGGAGTGACATTGCAAACACCCTACCCAATCCTTTTACATAAACATGTAAGCTTCCTTTAGAAGCAGAAACACTTTGTCACTTTATACATATAGAGGAAAAATTCAACACAATGGACAAAACCATCTCCCATCTCGGGCTATGATGGCAATGAAGGCAGGTTGTAAACTTCTGAATCAAGTAATTTCTGAGATTTTCAAAGCAAATATAGGGATGCGCCTGGATTATTTGTGGTAAATTACCATACATCTACCAATCTAATTAATGTATCATCGTACTAAACTTTCCTATAAATAAAAACAACCCAAAAAACCCCTCGCAGAAAAACTGAGTCTGAGGGGAAGAAGCTTAAGGGGTTTGAAAAACAAGGACAATACTAGACAAAAAAACCTTACAGGAAAACTGAGTCTCAGGGGAAGAAGCTTCTATATATAAAGAATATGATGATAATTTGAAAAACAAGGACAATACTGGACAAAAAACCTTACAGGAAAATTGAAACTGAGTCTTAGGGGAAGAAGCTTCTATATATAAATAATATGATGATAATAATTAAGATTATTATTTAAAAAAAAAAAATTAAATTTATTTTAAAAGATTAGAAATTTCAATAAATCAAATAAAATCAAAAGATTGTTTTAAAAAAACATGTATAACACTTTTTATTATAATAATGATAATTATAATAATAATGACTGATATTATTTTATAAAACAATTAATTGATTTGATTTATTTTAAAAGATCATAAAGTTTTAATGATATTTGGTGCATTAATTTTTTATTATAGATAAATATAAATAAGTTTTTTCCATAATCTCATTTTTTAAAATTATTTAACATAAGTAAAAAAATTTAATCAATTTAATAAAAGATAAAAAAAATTAATCAATTTAATCAAAGTTACGTATGTGACTGCAAACTTTAAACATTTATGTTACTATAAATTTAATCAATCCAATAAAGAATTCCAATTGATTTCACATTTTCAACAAAATATACTTTTTTTTCGAGGAAAAAATTAGCCCAGTTATATTAAAATATATAATTTTTTTTCTTCAGGAATTTCTTCAAGGAGATTCCTTCTACAACATCTTTTCCAAAAAGATACCAAAATATATATAAGTCCCATTACAAAGTGCATAATCTTCTACAACATCGTTTCCAAAAAGATACCAAAATATATATAAGTCCCATTACAAAGTGCATAAACATAACACATTAATCTCCAAACTGAGAAAAATTGGAATATGAAGTTACATATACGCTGATTTACTATGCATTATACCAAAACATTCCCTCATTATCAATACTTCTAAATAAAACAAAAAAGGACAGGAACATAAATCTCCAAAATGCTAGTGGACCCTGATCTGCTTTCTAGGTCCCTCCGCTCCACTGATCCATTGGTGATAGTAAATATAGCCTTCATTTACTTCCAGTGCCAACTTGGATTGCTTATCAGCTTCCACATTGTAATCCCTGAAAATATGCTCTTGTTAATTCTTTTATCTTAATTTTCCACCCTTCCAAAACTGCAACCTTGAGTCTACCTTTGTTTAATAGCCAATCTATAACAACTTTTGAATCTCCCACCTAGATACTAAAAATAATTTTTTTGTTGCAAGCATGAAATAATCGCATAAATTTGGTACCCTTGGGAATGGTAGGCAATTCGCTGAAAAAAATTGTTATAATCAAAATTGCTTTTTTCCATTTTTTGCGTCAAAGAGAATTGCACTTCACTCTCATTTTCTAAAGTACGCTTTTCTTTATCACGTGGGTGTGTTTGAACATTTGTTTCAAAATGTCGAATATTAAGCTTCGACATTCAACATACCCATACAAAATAAACACTATGGGGTTTTTAATAATAAACATTGTTAGGTTTTTAATAATATTGTTATTACTATAAATTCATCGTAAAATTTGAATGGCCTTGTTTTAATATTATTTAATTAAAATATTATTAATATACCTTCATCACAAGTCCATAAAAATATTTTTAATATTAAATTAAATTTTTAAAGTATTTAAATATTAATATTCTCATTATGCTTTGAAATATAATATGAGTATTATAATTATAAAAATGATTTAAAAAATATAAACTTCAATTTAGAAAAACTTTAAACTTTACACTTTATAGATGGCAACTTTCATTAGCCAAAGCTTATTTTTATTTAATATGAACAAGTGGTGTTACTTGCTTGGTTGGAATCTTCTCTAGTAGCACATGACAATGCTAAAGAAAAAAATAGAAATGACATCAATGCATCACATAGTCAGCATTAGTTTATTATTATTCTACTTATAATAAAAATCTTAAAAAGAAAAAAAAGGGGGATTTGTCTTTGCGGTACTTACGATATGCCAGAGATTCGACCACACCTCCTTTGATTTCTCTGTCGATGAAGACCAAACCGCATGAAACACAGATGAAATTGTCGGAAAAATAGTAATCGAGGACACTTTTGGGGGAAACAACCTTGGCTCCGAAGGGAAAAGGAGAAAACTCTGCAACAAACAGTTCACATAAAGGAAAATCAATGAGGCCGCAGAGAGTTCACGATGGGAAAGAGATACTTTCATGGTGGTGGAGGCTTCTATTTGTATACCCCATGGACTCCTGATTTTCACATCTTTTGCGTAAAGTGGGAAGTCGATGTAGGCGCCTTCATCATCTTTGTACACTATAGATTGGCTCCCGAGCATCACCTCCCTGCGGCTTACCACGATTCCATCTCTGCACTCCAGTGGCTCCATTCTCAGTTCATGTCCATCGATGGAGGAGGAGGCAGCTTACCACGATTCCATTTCTTCACTCCAGTGGCTCCATTCTCAGTTCATGTCCATCAATGGAGGAGGAGGCGTCGAAGAGGCAAAACACTGAGACACCGTCCTCGTTGTCTATTAGCTCAATGTATGAGGGCTTTGGCTTGTTCAAGGGCTTCCTTGGGCTTCCTTGATCTTTCCTAGATATATTTCCACTAACTACGACAAATGCCTTCCTTCTTCTTCAAATTGGTAAAGACTCATTCATATTGGTGAGATATCTTAAGAAGTTGAACGTTCTTCCCCAACTTCAGAACACCCTACAACTGTTTGAAGAGGGGACTGATAATGGTGTCCGTAAGGTATGTAATGAGGGATAAATGGTTTCGAGAGCTAGGGAGGAGTGCAGTGCAACGCAAACAAAAAGGAATAGGGACTGGAAACAAAGGGCAAACATGGATGAAGAAGTCGCCGCTTGGAGTCGGTGAAGGATAGGATACGTGGAGGGAAGGATATGATACGTGGAGGGAGATGAATGGTCAATTGTTGATCAACATATGAACAATTTTTATTAGCATTCGACAGAGGAAGACAGCCCTGAGAGGAACCTCCCCTTAAAGAACGCCTTCGATGTAATAATAAAGAAAAGAAGAAAAAAAAATGCCCTTATCCCATGCCATGATTACTCATTGAAACAAAGATAAAGTATCACGCAGTTTTCATCCATGTTTAAATGGCAGTATAATATACACCATACAATATATGTGCATAGATGGATGTACTGGAGCCCCTAGTCTCCATCTAAATGGAATCGTATAATTTTCCTATGAAACAATGATTTCTCTACGAAACAATGATTTCCCTATGAAACAAAGATAAGTATCAGGGAATTCTTGTCCATATTTAAATGGTAGTATAATATACACCATACAATATATGTACATAAATAAAGTATTTTAATAATGACAGATATTTTAGTAATGACAGTATTCCAGACGCACATTGCAAGGTCCTTAGTCTCCACATAAATGGAATCCAATGTGAATTATGTTCATTTCTTAGGCAATCAATATCTAGTTTGCTACGTAGCATTGAATTTTGTAGTAGATGGCATATAGGTTGTTGGATCAAAATTGTTTTCATATTTGACGACTTATACGAGAGTAACATTTAATGTTGTGTAGCAGAATGGATATGTTGGAGATACTTCACACACAACTAAGATTTATTTTTACTAAGGTTGTCCCTATGTTTATTAGTCATTATCTAGACTCCTATATTTTAGGGAGAATATTCCTCTAAGAGAATATTTTCTTCAGTTTGATCAGTTGAGTGGAGTCTAGATGCCATATTGGGATTATCAACATGCAATATTGAGATCATCACCAGCTAATGTGCATTGTCCTTGGGATCATCACTAGACTAGTGCATTACTCATGATTCCCTGATCTCCTCCTCACTTCACTCGGTTTCAGTCAGTTAACAGAAGACTAGTTAACTCAGACTAGGTGGCAGTTCACTCCCGTAATTGCCTGAGAGACTAGACTAGGTGGAAGTTTACTCCCGTAACTGTTGGTGTGTGTCCATATTACTCTAGACCACCACTATGGCATGTTGTATTTTCCTTTAGTGTGCATTAGTTGAATTATACATAGTATATCATGCATAAATTATCATTCATTCATTTGGTTAATGAAAATTATTCCATTCTTTCTCTCCTTCTTCTCTTTTCTCATATTTTCTCTGCAAATTGTGTATGTCGTTTGTTAGCTAGATCTATTCTATGCAGTTTCAACACATTTACATGGTATCAAAGCTGACAGACTGCTAAGGAAAAGACACACCAAATTATTTTTGTAGGTACCGAATATTGAAGACAATGGAAAAATGGAATTTCCAAAAGAATTCATTCTCACACCGTATAATTTATTTGCATGGAAGGAGAATATGGTAATGCATTTTCAAGGTAGAGGATTATATAGGTTAAACATGAACACAGAAGCCAAACCAACATCATCCATAGAAAAATCCAAGTATCTTAATCGAATGGATGAAGCATTTGGAACTATTTGTAGTCTCATTTCTCCTGAACTCTTCTTTCACATATCCTCCTGTAAAATTCCCAATGAAGCCTGGACTACCATGGAAGGGATTTTTTGAAAATAGGACGAGATGAGGGGACACATGCTCGAGGTGGAATTTCTCACATTAGATTCAAAAACTTTTGACAATCTCCAATATTTTTTTACCAAATATAAGGATTTGTTGTCGCAACTCAAGGCTTGCGGGGTTGATAAATCTAAGGAGGAGAAACAAATGGCTCTCACCATTCTCTCCAAACTTGTTCTAAAATACTCAGTGTTTGTATCCACATTTCATTCAATTAATCTCACCTATGGATCCACTTGGACGATGCCCTATCTTGAGGCCTTTATCGACTCTCTCACACAAAAGCAGAACAAACTCATCAATATGGGAAAAATCAAAGGCCTAAAGGTGCATGCACTTACTGTGAAAGATGGTAGTAGCCATCAATATTAGAAATCTAAAGACAAAGAAAAAATGAAAGCACATAGAAATCCAAAGAATGAAGGGTACTCAAAACCCTTCAATGATGCCTCCAGATCCAAAGGTGGAAAGGGAAGAAAAGGGGGAAAATGCACTTACTTCCATAAAGGATTCCATCAAGAATCCACATGTATGCAGAAACAAATAGATCTAATATCCAAATACTTTAGCAAAACAACCTTAGAGATCACATCCCCGAGGGTGCCAATAAGAAGAAGCCAGAAGATCGGGATCCAAAGAAAGATAATTCTAGCCATGCTTTGCTTGCCATCAACTCCTCTCCTGATGCTTGGATCATATATTTAGGTGCATCACACCACATAACTACCATAATATAAGTCTATTCTTCATTGCATGCATGCAAAGTTCCTCCTATTCTGATGGGAGACAACTCTCCAGTCGAGGTCACCGACAAAGGAAGAATTGAACTAACAAACGGAAGCTTCGAGAATGCGCTACACATTCCCAAAAATTTTGTCAATCTTTTCTCTGTGTATCAGATGAAAAACTCTGGCACCAGAAAGAGAGTCATATTCACACCTGATATAGTGGATATCTATGACATACAAACCAATTCCAGGGTTTCTACCAGTGAAGTAAATCATCAATCTAGACTCTACACATTTTATGAATTTATTGAACCATATTCTACATTACTGCTTACCCATGCCGATGAAAGCAGTAGGATATGGCATGAAAGGTTCGGGCATTTAAATTTCATATATATGCAACAACTTAGCAAGCATATGCAACAACTTAGCAAGCAGAGAATGGTTGATGGTCTACCTGACATCCACTTCTCCAAAGGAATTTGTGAGGGATGTGTTCTTGGAAAATACCCTCAAGAGAAATTCGACAAAGGAAAGATTCATAATGATTCATTTCCTTTAGATTTGATCCTTAGTGACCTCATGGGCCCTTTTCCACATCCATCAATCAATAAAGCAAGGCACGCGCCCATTTTTGTTGATGATTTCTCACGCTTCACATAGATTTATTTTTTAGGCATAAATCAAAGGTCTTTCAACACCTCAAAGATTTCAAATCCCTTGTTGAGATACAATCAAGAAACAAAATCAATTTTTCCTATGTATCATAGGGATTCACCCATTTATTATAAATATAAATTTAGGGGGTTCTTAAATCACCCCTAGTCTAGGGGAAAGTTCAGTTCAAGATACATTACAACGCAATGGGGACTCCTTTATTGGTTGATTTCACTGATTCAGATTGGGTCGATGACCCTGATGATCGAAAGTCTACTACAGGTTATGTTTTTAGCCTTGGTTCAGGACATGTCACTTGGTCCTGTAAGAAACAACAAGCTATTGCTCCTTTATCAGTAGAAGTAGAATACTAAGCAATGGTTAATGCAAGTCAAGAAGCTTTATGGCTTTAATAGATCCTTTTAGAATTTGGATTCTAGCAACAACATCCAACCACCCTTTGGTGTGACAATCAGAGTGTCATCAAGCTTTCCAAAGACCTAGTTCAACCTCAAATAAACAAACACATTGAGCTACACATGCACTTCATTATAAAAATCATTGATGATCGAGTTATTGAAGTGTTTTTTTTCCCTACAGAAGATCAAGTTGCAAACATTTTCACAATCTCTTACAGAAGTGAAAATTTTCAAACTTTGATCTATGTTAGGACTTAATGAAGTTATCATTAAGGGGGGATAGGATTTAATGCATCTTTCCTTCTCCTATTGTATCGCCTTTGTAAACCCTTCAATCCTATCCCAAGTTGTTCTTAAGGGGGGATGTTATGATATTTAGATACTTAGGAGTTAGTTAAGATCAACTTGGTCTAATGTGTCGTCAGGTAAAATTGTGTTTCTTTAGTATGCATTTGTAGTTAGGTAATCCGATGGTCACAATATGTTCCCGACATAGAGTTATTTGACAAATCATATTTTGATTAAAAATATTTCTGTGGTTGGAGTTTTCATGATTGGTCGGAAAAGCCACAGTTTGGTCAATAGAGTGTCGACGTTTCGGATCCAAATCAAGATCCATCTTCAGGATCCATCTTCAGGCTCATTGTCCTGAAGATGGATCCTGATTTGGATCCGAAACGTCGACACTCTATTGACCAAACTGTGGCTTTTTCGACAAATCATATTTTCCTCGATCTTAACAACTACATTGATCCATGTCTTAACACCCAATTGGTTCATGATCTCTATTTAAAGAGCATGGAGAGTCATTTTTTGATGATGGATTGTCCGACACTCTCTTGTAAATCTTTCTGTAATATTTTTCCTTTGCATTTATAAATCGCTCCAAGTGGCCATGTTGGTTGGGGTAGTGGATGTTTCCCCACATGGGTATTACCATGTCAAACATCAATGTGTTGATATTTTATCTGGTTGTGTGAGTGGTTACTAAAAGTGTTCATCCTTTGTTGGAATACCCATGTTGTCAAACACATTTTTATGTTGAATATGTTTGCAATGTAGATGCTTAGATCTTTTTGCATGATTGAAATTTTTTCTGCATGATTTGAATAGTTTTCTTAGAAATTTCTAGATGTTTTATAATTATTATTCAAAACATTCTTGAAAATGTTAATCTTTCCATAATTATGCAAAGAAAAGTTCTAAATTTAACTCAAAACCCATGGGCATGGAAGAAACTTTAATATTATGATTGGCACCAAGATTTTTCTAGAAATTTTGTCAAATAAAAATTCTAAATTTTGCTCAAAACCCATGGGCATGGAAGAAACTTTGATCTTATGTTTGGCACCAAGATTTTTTAGAAAAAATTATCCAAAATGTTGGTTAAAAGAGTGTTTTGGATAGTTTTATCCTACTTATTATAATAATTCATTTTAAGTTCCCCTTTAATTTACTTTACTCCTCACTTAAACTATTGGTTATTGAAGCACTCATGCCCTTGAAGCACAAATAGCTCTTAAATCTTTGCAAAGGTAAAAAAAAATTGGATGCAGGTCAATTGCAATATTCTTTATTCATTCAAAATGCCCTATTAACCTCAATTTTCACAAGAGACTATTGAAAGCATTACTTTTCAAATAAAAATACAATGCACATTAACACAAATTTAAGTTTATAAGTAGCAAAATTTTAAATCAAGGGAAGACATCCTCCATAAAATTACAATCCAAGTCAAACACTCTAAAGTATCTGAACAACCCACTCAAGGTTGTCCAACAACCTCAAGGATACAAGTACATTTATGTAAATTAAAACAATTCAGTACGAAGAAAAGTATTCCATTCTAGGGGCGTTGGCGCGCGCTGATCCAATGTAGGAAATCAATATATTTATGACCGATTACAGGCATAAAAATAGCAGGTGATATTCAACTTTATGCTTTAGGGATTTCTAGAGGCAAACAGTGGAGCTAAGAGGCCGCCTCAAGGTTGGATAAGCAAACAGTGGAGCTTGCCTTGGCATCGTGGTTGCACATGCTTCCTTCATATGCAGCTCTGATGGATCTCCTCTCAACTCTCCAATCAAAAGTATGCAACAACTGAGCCAGTGTATACTCAATCGTAAGAATAGCCATGGCAGATCCTGGGCAACTTCTCCTCCCTGCCCCGAACGGAAGCATTCTGAAGTCTGATTGGCCTCCTGACAATTTGTAAAGTGAATATTTTTTTTTTTTTTATCCCATGCCATGATTATCCTATAATTATCATGAAGTTCTCGGCCACCTAAATGGAATCCTATCTGACCAATGCTCAGTTCTTGGGCCCACCTGCCAAACATGGCGGGGAAGGATGGACTGCAGAAATGGAGTATCAATAGTTGATGCCATGACTTTCCTGAGCGTACATTTTATATGTGTAAATTTATTAAATGTGTTCGTCCCTGTAAAAAAAAAAATTACTATTTTTGGTCACAATCATAGAGTCCTTTTCTTCCGAGAGTTCACACTCATAGGCAAGAGTTTAGAAATTATTTTTTCTCATCAAATCATCTTTTTGGAATTATCATGTGTTTTGAATTTTTGAATTATCATGTGTTTATGTGTTTTTGAGGGATCAAATTATTGAAGTGAATTTTTTTTTATAATTTGACTTTTCATTTAAAAAAATACCTAAAAATATTTGACTTCTCATATTAAAAAGGATTTAGGTTGATTCTTCTATATATATTTCATAAAAATATATTTTATTTATATTAGATATTGAACTATTTTATTTATGGTGCACATTAAAATCTTTAATTTATGGTTACTATTGAAATATATTTTTTCTAAACAACTTTGTCAATTCAAAACTAGAGCATTGAATTCATGTCATATGATTATTTTTGTAGATACGAGAATCCATATCATGTTTATTTTTCATGTTTGGATTTCACATTTCTTAATTTTATTTATTTTGATTTTATAAAATAACTATACATGGTATTAGAAACTTGTTAGCAATACATTTTTTTTAAATTTTATTCATTAAGTACAAAAACAAAATACTGACATCCATAGTCTCATATTCTCCAAGTTTCTAGATTATCCCTACAATCCCAAAGTAGCCTACTTCTATTTCTATATAATACAAAATATATATGATAGAACACACCGAGAGTTTTTAAAAAAAACAAAACACGACTATCCTGAAAACAGTATATTCTAGACCTCTTATTTTTTCGGTATTTCTTCAGTTGTGGATGCCATTGCTATGTTCGGGTCCGACAATATCCTTAGACTCTTCTCCTCTTGCATGTGAGAGCAACTCGAATCCATAACCTGAGCTGGCGATCCTGGTGTTACCTCCCTCTTGTCCAACTGCTACTGCAAAGATTTCCCATGCCTTCGCAAATAATCTGCCTCGTCTTGGAGCTGACCAATTAACACACGGTGTTGAGCCATTGTTTCTAAAGAAAATGTTATTGTGGAGGTAAGAGCATTCACCTTGATTTTCAGTCTCGGAATTGTGGTGAAGTTATCCTCCACCTATTCTCCTGCCTATATCAAACTACCCATAACTTCCATTTCATTCGTCACAGATGGAAATTTGAACTTAGAATCGGATTGAAGTCCAAACACCGCACTCCTTGCCAAATTACCTGCAGGCATTCCATGTACCAGAATGCAACCCAAGAGCAATAGTTGTCTGAAATGTTGAGTGGGAACACACTCTCCTGAACCACCACTGGTAATTCCCAAAATACTGCCAACCCAAGTGAAAATTAAGTCGACAAGCCCGACTATAATAGTGTTACGCCCATACCATCTCAATGAAGTACAAACAACACTTACCATAACTTTATCATGAACCAAACTCAGGATTGTTGCCCAGGGACAATGAAACAAGAAAATAAAAACGTAGAAGATTGCACTTCCAAGAACCGCCCTTCTTGATAATACTATAAACCCAGTTCGGAATTGAGGTTGTGACCCCGACTTGAAAGAGTTTATACTCATCCCAATTCTAATAAATACATGAATCATCTGCCTTCTTATCACTACTGACACAATTGACAATGAAATTAACATGCGAGAATACATACCAACTGTCCTCATTAACGAATTCTACCACCATAATCAAAGCTTCCATCACCAATTCTCACGAGTCCAAGTACACTTCCCACCTGCAATACTCCAATTCCGCACCTGCTTCATGATAAGGGATGATGGTTGCCAAGCCTTCGCCACTTGAAGTTGTCTTGTCGAAGGTTTAGGTTGATAGAAGGATACATATTCATCAATTACATGAGCCGGCCACACACGTTCCTCCAAGCGCCCCTTACGTGACCCCCAGGGCCCCACCAATACACCAAGCACCTTTCATTAGGGAGGGGTTACATGCCTTACCTTCCCATAGAATCCCAAGGAACCCGGGGCTAAGTCGATAGCTCGTTTATCCATTTCATATGCTTCCTTCTTATTTTCTCTTAGAATGTGAAAATATTGGACCGAGATATTGGATAAAGAGAGTTTAATCCTCTGCATGAGGCTTTTTAACTTGATCTCCTTTAGTTTGGAACCAGTGACAAAATATCTTATAATATTTTTTGATTCTCTCATTATATTCAGCTGTGTAATATGCTTCTGAAGTGCTAGTTGCACCCCTTGATACACCACATAAGCTTATGCAATATTGTTTGTAGTGACACCTAGATTCCAATAGAATTCCAATTTTTTCTTTCATCTGGGCCTGTACAACACCCCCCCTCTTGCACCTGTCTCCCTTGGGTTTTCTTTTGACACCCCATCAAAATAGAGAGTATATCTTGAATAGGAAGAAAGCTAATTCTGAAACTCCATCACTGGAATCCGAAGCTGCCAGGATGATCTTTGTGTAATCTTAGTGGAAATTATCATTTGGATATCAAGTTTGGCAATCCATAGTTCCTCCTTTGGATCCAACTTCTGAATTTTGTTCACTCTTATTATATTGGTGTTCAAATATTCTACCATTTTCCCCATCGCATGTGCCACTACGGAGGATGGGGGTAGAAGTTTGTTTTTTAAAATGACTTTATTTCTAGCCAACCACATTTGCCAACAAACATATTTTGAATATGCTTTCCATGTAATTTGAAACATAGATTTCCCATAGAAAGAGCCTGGAAATGTAGATACCCATTTCCCCGCCATAATCTTAGATAATGTTGGCCATGAAATTTTATGATATACTTCCAAGAGCACCAAATCCCATACCTGTTTGGAATATTCACACTCTAGGAATAAATGTTGAGACGGTCCTAGTGCTTGCTAACATAGCTCACATCTACACGGTCCTTGGAAGCCTCTTTTCCTCATATTTTCCCCTATTAGCATTTTTTTTCTGTGTTAATATCCAGCAAAAGGTATTCATTTTTGGAAGCCCATCCTTATTCTATACATTGCGCCACAAGCTTGATTTTTCAGGGAGCGGAAACCGTCTTATCAAATACTTATAAACTTCCTTCACCGAATAACCATTCTTTCCCCAACGACCATTGTATCGTTGTTGTTGATGAATCGAGGCTACTCCTTTAAGAGAGAGAAGAAAGGATTGGGCTAGCAAAGTGATATGAGGAGGGATTGGACCCAAATCCTAGCCCATCCACATCCAATTAGATTTCCAAGATGAGATGTCAAAAAGAGAATATTTGCATTGAGTTATTATCCATTGTCAAAGAGTCTCTAGAGATACATCATCTCTCAACATGCCAGGGCCAATAAATCGATCATCCCACAGATTAATAAACTTCCCATTCCCCGAGACCTAGATAAGAGAGACTTGGAAATAATGAAAAGATGCCCTGAGCATCTTCTATATAGGAGAACCTACTTTCCTTCTTGGAATAATATCTAAGCAACATCTTCTATCCCTTGAAAAATACTTTTGACACAAAGCTCGCTTCTACCGATCATTTTCTCCTATCACTAATCTCTAAAGAAGTTTGGAGCCTAGAGAAATGCTTACCAGTTCAGGATCTCTAACTCCAAGGCCTCCATTGTCTTTAGGTGAGTGGACTATACTCCAATTGACCATGTGAAATTTATTTGAGTTATATTTCCCCCCTTGTCATAATAATTTTTGAATTTCCTTATCCATAGCCTTCTTAATACCCACTAGTGCTAATAGTGCATAAAATTGATAGATTGGTAATGATGAGAGAAGAAATTCAAGTAACACCACTCTACCTACGAGTTTCGCCTAAACGACTCCCCATATTTCAAACTGATGTTTGAGTTTTTGTAGTATGGATTTCCATGCTTCCCCTGGGATTGCTTTTAGGTTGATCGTCATTCCCAAATACTTGAAAAACTTCCAATCAATTGAGAAAGGAAATTGTATGATATGAGTTATACCCATCAGAGTATTGGTGGAGACATTCCAAGCATAAATTTGGCTTTAATTTTTGTTGATTAAACCTCCTGAAATCAAAGAGTATTGGTCCAAGAACAACTTAAACATGTGAGAAATTATTTTAGAAGCTCCTCCAATTAGCAACCTATCATCAACAAATTATGAGTGGTTTATTTTCTTTACACCTCTGGCAATTTTGAGACTGGGGATACTTCCTAAGACTCGTTCATGTTCTAACCTTCTATTTAATGCTTCAACCATGAGAACATATAACATAGGGGAAAGAGGGAATCATTGCCTCAAATCTATAAAGGCTTTGAAGAAGGGTGGTGGTCTTCCATTAATCAATAGAGCAATCCAATGATTTTTAATGCAAGAACCAATCCAAGATACGAAGGATTCATTGAAACCAAATTTTTCCAGAACAAAGTTTAGAAATTTATGCTTAACCCGATCAAATGCATTGGCCATATCTATTCTAATGATCAAACATTTTTCTCTATTTGTATAGGTTGATTGAATCGCCTCCTCAACCATAATTATATTGTCCCAAATTTGTCGCTTTGACACAAAACCCATTTGATTTGGAAGAATAAGATGGGATAGTAAGAGCTTTAACCTATTTGCAATAATATTAGCCATGATTTTATATGATAAATTGCAAAGGGAAATAGAATGGAATCTTCCAAATGAGGTAGGATTCTTTTCCTTTGGAATTAAGGTCAAAAATGATGAATTGATAGTGCCATCCATATAGGAAACATGTGCACATAACATATCATCCAAATGAAATCAAATTTAATGATGGACCAACATTTGATATACAAGTGAATGGTTAAGCCATTCGTGCCAGACACTTTATCTTGATTGAATTGTTTTATAACATCTAATATCTCTTCTTCTGAGACTATTTGGTTCAATTCCAAGTTATCCTCTTCTTTTATTAGAGTTGGAATGTGTGAGATAAAATGATTGCACAATTCATTATTCCAATCACCCTCTTATGAGTATAATTGTTCAAAATGTGTAGAAGAAAATTTTCTAATTTCCTCAAAAGAAGTGACAACTTCTCCAAATTATAGCTTAATTTCCTCAACCCTGTTCTGTCATTGCCTTGCCTTGTCCTGCTTATGAAATAATGTTGTTTTTTCCCCCTTCTTGTAGCCACAAATATCTAGACTTTAGCCTCCATAGGGTTTCCTCATCTATGAGGTATTTTACATATTTATTAAATACTCATTACTCTGGTTGGAGAGAGTCAGAATGTACTTCCTTATTTTCCATCCTATCTTGGATTTCTTCCAGCTGCTTCTTACAATTTTCAACCTCTGCATGTGGATTATTTATTGAGGTCTTAACCCAATCCTTTATAGCTTCTTTAACCCACTTGAGCTTTTGTTAAAAAATGTAAATTGGGGACCCAAAAATCCATTGGCACCAAATTCTTGAAACCAGAGGAAAAAAATCAGGATGTTGCATCCAAAGAGGATTAAATCGAAAAGGGATAGGCCCCAAATTTTCTTCTTTAGAGATGACAAGATAAATTGGTCGATGATCAAAGCTATCCCAAGGTATTATAAATGATAATATCTCATCTGGGAGGGACATAATGGAGTAGTGAATAAGAAATCGGTTAATCCTAGCTGCTATATGACCTAGTCTGGCTCGTCTATTACTCCATGTGAATTTTCCTTTGCTTGGATGATCATCAAACAAATCCAAATTGGATATGAAATCTTCCATTTTTTTCCCTAGATGGATCTCTAACAATATAGCCTCATCTTTTCTCTCTCAAGTGTAAGGTATTATTGAAATCACCGACAATAATACAATTCTGAAGAAACCTAGAGTCCCTAATGCCCAATAGAGATTCCCAGTAATCTGATTTCTCCCAATAATTATTAGGAATATAAACATTTAAAATAGGAAAGGTATTAACTGAAAACATGTGTACCATCTTGGCCATTAACCAATGAGCTACTTCATGATTGCAATCTAATTGCAATATTTCTAAGTTACAAAGAGTACAAATACCCCCTGAGGTGCCTATTGTGTTAATCACTACTCTTGTACTTTTTTTGGACATATTTGATGAATTTCTTGAAGGAATTCTTGCCCGTTTATTTTAGTCTCATGGATTAGAAGAATTTGAGGTTTTTTTGATTGAATTAGCTTTCCCAATGCTTCTTTCGTATCCTTTCCCCCTAATCCTCTACAATTCCAGGAGAGTAATTTCATTACTTACTTGTTGATTTGGTGACCCCTTTAGAGGGCTGAGATGGAACACTAGATGACCCTTTTGTGGAAGGCGCCTTCCCACCTTTTCCATCTTTCTTAAAAGAGTCTTCCATAGTAGTTTGGATACCTAACTCGTTCTCTCTATTTTATTCCTTCTCCCTACAATTACGATTTGATCTTCCTTCCCACCTTATTTCCTGTTGTATTTTGTGATACTTATATTTCTGACTCCTCCCAAAATTCATCTTGGCTACCTTCTTCCAGAATAACTAGAATAGAAGAGACTATGTGAGTAGGAATTTTGTTGGGGGAAGGGTCCCCTTTTTTACTGATATGGACTTCTTTATGAGTTAAAGGAGGCGTTGGTTCTTCTACCAGTTGAAATTCATTCTCCATTTCAATACCTTCCCCTCTTGATTCTCCCATTTCTATGTCAATGTTCTCCAGGGATTTGTACTTATTTCTATTACTTTCTTCCATTCGATTTCATGTTTCCAAGGGCGTACCCTGATTTGGAGAAATTGAAACGAGATTTACTCCATTCTCCTATTGTTGTGCCACTGCCTTTCCAGATGTTGTTTTTCTTTTTGTTTGTTTCCATTATTCTTGATCCCTCTCCTCTGGCTGATCTATTTTAGTTCTTGGAAAATTCTTCAAAAAGTTCCCATATTCATGACAGGGTTTGCATTTTAATGGAAGCTTCTCATAATCAACTTTTTGAATATACAACCAATTATCCAGGGCTAGTTGTATTACCTTAGGTAGACCCCTTTCCAAATCTACTTCTACACGGAGACACACACATGCTTGAAGACCTTCTCATGGTTCGGCTCGATCAATATACCTTCCCAGAGAATTCAGTATATTTCTCAGAGTTTCATCATTCCAACAATGTAAGGGAAGAAAGGGTAATCTAACCCACACCAATACTGCAGAAGGAATTCCATTTTCATGGCTAAAATACGACGTCCATTTATTAAGATGCATTCCCCTCAATCCCATAAAATATGGGCCACTTCTAAAAATTAGATCTTGATCTAACTTAATTTAAAAAATAATTGATACTCAAGTGTCACTTAAAGTATTTGATACCCAACTTGGTGCGCAAGGTATGGAAGGTATTTGTGAACTCTGACACTGTTTGGTCTTTCTTTTGATGTAGTGTGGTCCATCTCATGTACTGGTCATCATATTTTCCCACAGGGTAATATTGCTCTTTGAACGCATCCATAAAAAATCCCAAGTGGGCTTGGCCCCAAATATTCCAGACTCCTATGTGGAATTTTTGTCCTAGTAATTTTCCCACCAATGTGTGACATGGGGAAGAGCCTTAAGGAGCACAAAGGTGATATTCTCTATGTCATAAAAATTTTGAACAAAGAAATAACCTTCTAGCAAATTTAACCATTTTTCCAAATCATCTGCATCAATCTGAACTTCAAATACGGGAATATCAAAATTAACTTGTACCTTGAATGGATTAGCATCTCCAAAGAGACAGTTTGACGAAGACGTCCTTGTTATTGTCGACAATCATTGAAGGATTTGGGCCAAATTCTCCAACATATTGTTCCTCTGTTGCGTGAGGGCTTCCAAGAGAAGCATCTTGATGGGTTCTTCCACTCCCTTGTCTCTCTTCTCTTCTTCCATGGGAGGTCCCTTGGGTTGGTGAGAGCGGTTTTGCTCAAGGGAAACTAGCTCGAGACCCAACTCTCTATACCCTGACCTCATCGGGGACATGCACAAGAAATAAAAAGGAGTAGCCTGCTCTAATACCATTGATCTGAATTATTTTGCGAATGAAATGAAGACAAAGATATAAAAATGAAATATACATACATATTGCGAGATACATAGAAATATTGCAATAAATACAGAGATACAACAATGCACAATTTTTATTAATGAGAGAATGTACAAAAACTATAAAATTACATATTGAATGACTCGCTAGAATGGTGGCAACTTATCTCTGAGAAGAGATGTGAGGGCTATGCTCCATCGCAAGAAGGTGATGATGTTTACAATGTGGCTCTAGAGGTCTTTTTAACATAAAGAAAAACCAAAACCCTAACCTCGAAAGATGAAACACCAAAAGGTTTGTGGGCCTCGATGGGGATAGTTGGTACGTCAACTTCCCAAGGGCGTAAATTTTTCATACGATCTCCATTTGGGGCGTTCTTTACCTAATCAAAAAGGTCTAGATGAGGAGTAAATATTCCATTTTTCCCTAAATGATGCCTTTGACTATCGTCTGGGCATTTTCGTGCTCAAAAAACATCGTTTAGGGCCTCAAAACGACCTCGAAAGTTCAGGACCCGAAAAACCATAGAAAAATTGCCAAGGTGGAAACCCATGTTTTGAACCAGTGGAATAGGTGGGTGGCCACCGATTTCCGCCTGGATCATGGGTATACATAAAAAATTTTAATCCCTTCAATTATTAATAACATTTAATCAGTCTTCCATGATGTCCACTAAACTTATTGATTTTTATCAATAGAATGAGAGAGTTCACATGGAAACTAGATCTTAGAATGGGTATCATTTTCCACCTACAAATAAAGGTTTTGAGGTTACATTTCATGATACACCATAGAAAGTAATTCCTTGCCTTGCCATGGTATGGTGTCTGTAACGTTCTTAGCCACCCACAAGACAGGCTACGCTACTTCAATCATGATCTCGAACTTCGTTCTCTTACATATACCTTTCAATTTAATAAAGATGCATTAAAGAAGGAACTAAATGGCATGCACAATAATAACAGGCAAGCATGCATATTCTAAAGATTGAATTCAACGATAAATAATTAGACAATGGAATAAATCATACACAGGTAAATAATACCATAAAAAAAAGAAATTGTTTTTTTTAAAATAAGACACCAAATGGCTGCAGACCAAGGATGTTCCACCCAACCGTAGACACTGTTGTTCCAAGTCTCAACAATAGTGTCACCCCCAAGCCAGATCTATGAATCCACAAGAATGGTTCCAGAGTGTTACTCGGCTTCCCAAACCAGTCAACACTTAATCTCTCATAGACTTCCCAACACCCATATCAATCCAAGTACCTAGCTCTCTTCTACCTAGCCTACAAAACCCAAGAGAATGGACCCTCTTCTTCTCTGCCACGTAGTCCGTCGAGATGTCCTTCTCCTTCCAGAGCTCTAGTGCATCTAGTCCAGAATATCCATGTTGTGACTCTTAGGACTCGTAGCTGTGAGAAAAGATGGACACAGGCCAAAGCATCTCAGACATGAAGGCCTCAAATCATGGGTGGATTACACCAACAATATCTATAGCCAACAATACCATGGCTTCTCTTCAGCAGTTCATCTTCCTTTCTCAAGACAAGACATGAAAATGAGGAAAGATGAGTGGGTGACAGAAAAGAATGGATTGAGATCCCCACGAAAGGTGTGAATAGAGAGTAATGGAGTGCATGAGTGAACGAATGAATGAGTGAGTGAACGAGTGAGGCGACCAACAACAGAACTAGAACGAGAATATGAGTGAGAGAGAATGAACCCCCCAATAGACCAGGGACATGTTTATGTAATTCTTGGGAATCAATAACCTCATGGCCTTCCCCCAAGATGCTCACGTAATTGATTTCCCCCATTACAAAAATTGGGTAATTAAAAAAAAAAGAAATAAACACTTAGCCCCTCAAGCCCCCTATAACTCTAGTTCTTGTCCATGTAGCAAACAACGATATATTTATTATTAATAATGAACAAAGAATTAAATTTCTTAGGCACATTGACCTCTTTTAATTGTTTGGGCACCTTGGCCTCTCGACAATTAACAAATACATTATTTAATGTGGGGCTCAAAACTCGGGGTGTTACATCCTCTCCCCCTTATTTTGGCACTGTCCTCAGTGCATATACAAAACATGAATCAAAATTCCAAAATTTATTAAAAGATTTGTGGGTACTATGCTCGCATGGCATATTCATGCTCCCAGGTAACATCTTCAAGACCGTAGCAGGTCTATTGAACTTTTACCATCTCTGTAATTCGATTCCGGATTATTTTGACTTTTCTGTCCAATATTCTTGTTGGTTGAACCTAAAAGTCTTCATCTGTCTCTACCTGAATCAAATGTCAATCAATAAGATGGTTAGGATCATTTACATACTTTTTTAGCAAAGAGAAATTAAATACATTATGCACATTCATGGAAGCAAACAATTCAAAAATGTATGCAACTAACCCTATTCTATCCACTATCTCAAATGGACTAGATAATCTGGCTGCTAGCTTTGTAAAACTACCCAACTTCGAAGAGCTCGTCTTGGGCTTTACTTTCAAAAGCACATGCTACCCCACTTTAAATTCTCTAGTTGTCCTATGCTTATTTGCATAAATTTTATGTCTATCCTAAGCGGCCTTTAAATTCTACTTAATTTTAACCATCTGGTCTTCTATATCATTGAGAAACTCTAGCCCAAGTACCACTCTGTATGCTGGGTTGTCCCAGCTCATTAGAGTATTGCATTTACTACCATACAAAGCTTCAAATGGGCTCATTTTCAATGAAGCTTGACGCCCATTATTATAAGCAAACTCAACCAAGTGCAAGTAATCTTCCCACTTAGATGGCTTATCCATCACATACATTCTCAACATGTCTTCAATTACTCGGTTGATCCTTTTTGTCTCCCCATATGACTGCAGATGGTATGTTGTGCTAAAGTTCATATTTGTAGAAAATCCTTTGAATAATCCCTTCTAGAAATTTGAAGTAAACTTTGTGTTTCTGTCTGAGACAATTGTCCTAGGTATCCCATGCAACCTACCAATCTCCCTCATGTAAATTTCTAAAATATTAGTTGTTGTATGAGTTGTTTTTACAGGAACAAAATAAGAAGCCTTTGTCAATTTATGAACCACTAACATGATGGAATCATGTTGTCTTGTTCTCTTGGGTAATTTAGTTATAAAATCAATGGTTATCACTTCCCATTTCTTCTCTAGAATTGGTAATGGCTATAGCAAACCCGCTGGCTGTCTATGCTTAGCTTTCACTTTCTGACATTGCATACATCTAGCGATGTAATCAACAACATCATTTTTCATTCTCAGCCAAAATAATTGGCGTCTTGATACTGTAATTGTTTTCTGGTAACCGAGATGTCCAACATGTGGAACATTATGCATTTCTTTTAATACCAAATTCCTAAGTTCTCTGGAACTACGAAAATAAATTATATTTTTATGCATAAGTAATCCATCTTCCTTCATCTCATACTCTTTCATTTTATGTTGTACATATCCTTGTTGTAAGATTTCCTTTACCTGTAGATAATGCGGATATGTAACAATAACATCTAAAATTTTGTTCTTCAATTCTGACTGATGCATACTGACGGTTGTAGCATGCATGAGATGCACTCTTCTACTAAGTGCATCGCCAAATTTATTTTATTTTCCTTTGATATGCTTGATATCAAAGTCATATTCACTTAAAAATTCCATCCATCTTGTTTTCCTATCGATGGACGCCCACCTATTCCAAATGGCCCAAAACAGTCTTCTGACAACTTACTATTTTTAATAGGTTTTTGGTTCCTAAAATTTCGGGGCCATTTTGAGGGCCTAAATGAATTTTTTGTGGGATCAAACAACTCAATGATAACTAAAGGCTTTTATTGAGCCCCCAAAATGAATCTTCTCGGCGATACCTTTCCAACGAGATCTCGTGCGCCCCAAATGAAGATCGTATTCCAAATTGATGCCCCCGGGAAGTTGATACACCAAACTACCCAAAACGAGGTCGACAAAATTGTTGGGTTTTCATCTTTCGTGGTTAGGGATTTGGATTTTCTTTATGTTAAAAAGGCCTTTAGAGCCTCATTGTAATGCATCTTCTTGTGAATGTGAGTAGCCATCACATATCTTCTCAGAGATAAGTTGCCACCATTCTAGCAAGTCTTTCACTCTATATTTTTACAGTTCTGTACATTTCGCACATTAATAGAAATTGTGTATTATTGTATATCTATGTCTCTTGTTATATTTTCGATATATATTTGTTATATTATTGTCTCTCTTGCAATAACTCTGTTTTTTCTTTTGTTATATCTCTGCTCTCATTTTGTGCTGAAAATAATCCGGATTAGATTCTCACCATAATACTGACTTGTATCTCTCATTGAGAAAGGCCCATTGTCTTTCGGAAGGCAATTGATGTGGTGGATGCCATTTGGAAATTTGTGACCATCTGTGGTGGTGAGAAGGTTTTCCAACTGTGCAAAATGGTACCGCTCATCATTAGTCTTTTCAACATTCCATATCTGCAACCTGAGGGCCTCGAGACATAATCTCCTTAATTATCCACAAAACGGGGATAACAGTTTATATTACACATTAGGTTTGGTACATGCATCCACTAGCTGCTAACCTTTCTTTGAAGTGGATATAATTGTGGTTCATGCAATTATTTCTAGTTGAATATATTTAGAGCAATGTAATCACTCATTGGAATCCTAATGCATATTCTTGTTACATATATTGTGGATTCATTAAAGTGGATCATATAATTTCATGGTTTTGTATTTCAATTGAAGAGGTTTACTTTCATCATTTAGGATACCCCCCATGGCTTCTAGGAGTCGACCTAAAGTGGAGGGGAAAGTTTAGTGAAGTGATTGCGGTGCACTTCTCGTCTTGTTTCTCTAGTTAGCACCTATGTTGGGACTTTTCAAAAGAGTGCTACTTCATGTGGTAATACACCAAGTGGGTGTTAAGCCATGTTAGGATATTTAGACACTTAGGAGTTAGTTAAGATCTACTTGGTCTAATATGTCGTTAGGTAAAAGTGTGTTTCTTTAGTATGCATTAGTATGCATTTGTAGTTAGGCAA
>JZKD02S1959857.1:160172-178462 GCA_000966675.3 Picea glauca | reverse complement strand
TCTCTATTTAAAGAGCATGGAGGGTCATTTGCCGATGATCAATTGTGAGAAACTCTCTTGTAAAATCTCTCTGAAATCTTTTTCTTTGCATTAATAAACTGCTCCAAGTGGCCGCATTAAAGGCCTAAGTTAACCTTTTTACTTTTAAATATTTACTTAATATGATTAAAAACATACTATCTGAACATCTAATTGCCACATTCAAATGATTAACAAACTTATTTGAAATTACAAATTTTGTACCACTTTTACTATATCTACCATACTCCTGAAATTACAATTTTTGTACCACTTTTACCATATCTACTATACACCTACAATGACAACAACCATAATTGCCTTTGCATAATTGCCTTTGTAATCTTTTTCGTTTGTATTCAAGAAATGGCGATGAGAGTAACTCTTCACTAGATTAATGAATTTTGTTTTTCACAATAGTAATAAAGTTCATTAATAAAATAAATAACTTTGTAAATTAATATATTAATGAAGTTTATTAATAAAATAAGTTTAATAAATTTATAAGATTAAGGTTTTTAATAATATATTATTAATAAAATTAGGGTTATTCTTTGATTTACATCATTTATTCACCTTTCCAAATTAATAATACTCATAAACATATATCAACCACTTTTATAATGGTTATTACTAATTATAATCTATTCAATTATTACATTATTTATTTGAAACTATTATTAATTTAAAAAACTCTCTTTACATTACATTTCTTTAGTATTTTATTAATTTAAAAAACTCTCTCGTGTGAATTAACCATCGATAAAATTGTTTGGACATATTGAAAACAGAAAACCTTGCAAATTAACTGAAATTTAAATGGTGTGTAGTTTATTTGGACATAGTTAAAAAAACACAAAGAGGATGCAACACTAGCACAGCTGCTAACTCGCGGTTGAGAACGTCAAAAGGTCAGCTAAGAATGCGTGCCATAAAACTTCTGTGGTAATATGAAACGTTTATGTGGTAATATGAAACGTTTGGCTGCACAGTTTAATCCTATTTACTCATTTAAACGTGGCAATTACATATCCTTACAATAATTTTTTAATGTGATTAGGTAAATGTTAAAAAGTAAACATGTTAACGGATGTCTTGATAAATGCAAGAAAGTTATGAACAATAATGATTTTGGAGGACCACTAAGAATATGCCAGCATCTTCAATGCATAACCATCAAATTAGGGTTTCCACCACAAAAATATGATTTAAGTAAAATACTCAAAATTATCTAAACAAACCAAGCAACCCCCAGCAACCCTTCTGATGCTGTCCTGAGGATACAATTACATTTATGTAAATTAAAACGATTCAATTATGCAGAAAACGATTACATTCTGGGCGCGTTGGCTAGCACGGGCTGGTGCGCGCTGATCCAATGTAGGGCTTTCACTGGCGTGCTTGCCAGTAACGGTTACATGTCGGGTAGCGCGCTATAAATCTTATAATAACTAAAAGAGCAGCTCAACTCCTGGAACCTATCTAATATTATGAACTACTACAGATTTGCAGCCGTAACTATCAATTTAGCAAGTTAAACATACAATCGCAGTCTACCTTCACTCCCCATGGTGGATGTTCAACTTTAACGATTCTTTAAATATACTTTGTGAAAAGCTTCCCCTCCACTCCCCTAGATAGGTAGTTAGGGTTTTCTAAAGGCGACGAGGCCGCCTCAAGCTTGGCCTTGGCATCGTGGTTGCACATGCTTCCTTCATATCCAGCTCTGATGATTCGCCCTATGCAACAACTGAGCCAGTGCATACTCAACCGTAAGAATAGCCATGGCAGATCCTGGGCATCTTCTCCTTCCTGCCCCGAACGGCAGCATTCTGAAGTCTGATTGACCTCCTGACAAATCCATACCGTGCTCTTCCACCCGCAGAAATCTCTCCGGATTGAATTCCGAAGCATCTGCCCCCCACACATCGGGATCCCTTCCTATAGCCCACAAGTTCATGATTACCATTGTTTTCTTAGGTATATAGTACCCGCCCACTGTGACAGCCTCTACAGACTCATGGGGAAGCGCTAGGGGCAACGATGGGTATAACCGTAGCGTCTCTTTCACCACACATTGGAGGTATTTCATGGTTGCCAGATCCGACTCTTTTACTATACCATGTTGGCCAACGGCCGATTCGATTTCTTCCTGCAATTTCTTYATTGCATGAGGATGTCTTAGCAGCTCACTCATTGCCCATTCTAACGCATTTGCCGATGTGTCCATTCCGGCGGAGAATAACYCCTGCACGAATACAAATACAAAGMTAAAAGTTAGATTGGATCACTCAAGTTTGAGAATTGGAATAGAATAGCAGTAGGCGATGCCAGATAAMCATACATATGTAACTGCCTTGATGGTTTCCCGTTTAACTTTTGCCTCCATTTTATCGGTCYCAGCCATCTCSAGGAGCACATCGATGAAGTCTTTAACATGAGMCTCTGCCTCTGCCTCTGCCTGTCCMTTCGTGGTAGCACGGGCATTAACATGTTCGTCTATCATWTTCTCAGCGAATGCATCGAATCTCGTGTTGGCCTGCTTTAGGGACCGCTTGATACCTTGCAAATCAAGCCAATCCAAATAAGGAACGAAGTCTCCAATGTTTAAACTTCCGACCGCAGTCGACACCTCTCGCAYCAGATCAGYGAATCCTTTGCCATCAGCACCCAAGTCRTTGTCGGAAAATTTCTTCCTCGCCAGTATTCGCCAAAGTATATTCGCCAGGGAAGCATATATRGCCTCGGTCACATTCACGGCAAATCTGCCGCTCTCASTCTCCTCCCAAATGGAGCGGATCATCGCAGACACCTCCTCCTGTCGAACGTGCTTGAAGGACTCGATTCTTTKAGCRGTGAGCAGTTCTAACACGCWTATTTTTCTCATTTTCCTCCAGTGATCTCCATAAGGAGCGAAGGCAATATCTTTGAAGTTATAGAAGAAATATTTGCCTACCGATGTTGGAGGTCGGCTGGCAAATATTAAATCATGAGTTTTAAGAAACTGTTTGGCCATCTCAGATGAAGAAACGACGAGAGTAGGGACAGAGCCGAAGCGCAGAAACAAAATGGGGCCATATTTGTCCACGAGATGTCTAAGAGTACGGTGAATAGGGAGTCTCAGTTGGTGGAGATTGCCGATGATTGGCCAGGAATAGGGTCCTGAAGGCAATCTTTCATTCTTTCTACTCTGGTACAATATGCAATAGGAGAAGAAGCAGAACATGAGAGTTGCCATTAATCCAATGGCCACTGTCATAGCACCTCCTCCAGCCGCTATTAATGTTAAATTCTGAAGCAAGTTAACAAAACCCATATCGAACAAGGCTCTTGTATGTGTGCACAGCACGGCGGTTGAAAGACAAGTGATACATGCTCTATATTTAAAGCCTTCGTTCAAGTTTTGGAAGGTGAGTTAATCCCCATAAAATGGAGAAACTAGCGACGGATGAAGTTACCAGAGCGAGCAAGGGTAATGCGGATGTGAAACCAGATGCCAAAACCTAGATGCACTTTCACAATCAGCCAAATCAAAATAATGGAATTGACGTATTGCACGGCTTTATGAAGGTAAGGAGGTTCCCATAATTAAATGGTAGTATAATATACACCATAAGGCGTTCTTTTATTACGCAGAAGGCGTTCTTTTAAGGGGACTTTCAAATGTAGCCTTTGTCGTCTGTCTTCCTCCAACTAAAATCTGTCATGTGTATTAATATATGTATTAATCGGATGTCCAACTAAAACCTGCCATCTGTATAAAACCTGACATCTATATTAAATTGTATGTATGACAACACATTTAAAACTAGTCACTCATTTAAAACTGTCAGCACATACATTTAAAACTCCCTGAGGTAATTGAGGACGGCAATCAAATCTCAGACTCTAAGCAGCTAAGAAGTATAACTACTACACTGAATCAAGAAGTCGGAGCTCCGTTTGATAGCTTTGAAGATTCATGTCGCTGACCTCCAATTTCTTGTCCTTGACAAACCGATTCCACCCTTTCGTCAGCACATAGCTCTGGCTGCTCTTCCAATACGAGTAACGGAATCACCAGACTTTCCCTGTATTATCCTCGAAATTCAAGAGCGGTCCCTTCTCGGTGGAATCGAGAGGCAAAGGGAAATATTTCAAGGCATGGAGTTTGGGAATAACCAGGCGATTCAGTATGCCCACGCCCACGTCACTAGGCAAACTGCTCACCACCTCATTGCCACGTTAAGTGATTAAGAATTGATTATACTTAAATCAGACAGGTGTGACCACGATTTCGCTTCCTCTACCCACGATTCGGTTTCGGCTTTTCAATTTCATGCCAAGTTTCGCCTACGTTTCCAATGCCACCCCTCGTTATGGATGGAGAGCCTGTGCATTTTTAACTGCGCACAATTCCCTTCGGGCTCTGCGCATTTGGTTTCTTTGCATGGAGACCCTTTGATTTTTTTGTCATTCTCGATCTATTTTCATTATCTTAGATCTAGGGTTCTTTACATGTTAAGGCCATATGCGAATTGCCAATTCCAATAGATACGAATTTCAATACAGAAAACAATTCTTTATAACAGAAAATGTTGCGAATTGTAATGTAATGTTTTCATAATAATTATGTGTCAATACAAAAATTATGTAATGAATTGTTGTGAATTGTAATTAAGGCTAGATGTGAATTGCAAATTCCAATAGATGCGAATTACAAATTATGTAATGAATTGTTGTGAATTGTAATTAAGGCTAGATGTGAATTGCAAATTCCAATAGATGCGAATTTCTGAACAATTTGATATAATGTGCACTGCAAACCAGTCGTAAAATTAACATGGACATGTTCCATGTATTAGTAGATAGATAGAGCATTGAATGCAACGGATTTGAGATTTGAATGTTATGTACTTAACTGCTGTTGTCATATATGCATGCAGATGGAGAAGGTTACTGCACATAACCCTACAGACAAAGAAATCGCCTGTGAGAAGAAGGATGACAAAAAATCTGACGCTGAGATTAGAGCAAATGTTACCAAGGCTGAACACAAAGCTGAAACAGAAGAGGCCAAGCAAACTGGCCACACGCGTACAATATTGATGGTGGTACTGATTTGACAAGCTTGGGTACTTGTGAAACTTACGATCCTGCTCAAATAGGCCGCATTGGTAGATATTACGTGTGACCATCTAAAGGGAAGTAGAGAATAGAATGAATGGATAGAGCATTATGCATGAAGCCAACTTGTCTGTTAATGGTGTGTAGTAATGGACGCAGTCTGTGTAATATTACAATAAAATGTGAACTAAGTAGGTATTGTCCTTATGTCTGGTTTTTGCCATGAGGGTATTTGGTCTGTTTTACATCAGGTTTCGACCATTATGGTTTTCGACCATTATGGTATTCGGTTCGTTTTCTGCACTATAGTGTTGTAACAACTTTCCTTCTTTCCTTAGTTGTTTAGTGATGCCCTATAATGTCTTTCATATAGTGTAGCTTCATAATTTGTTGTTTGTTGTTTTATATAAAACCTACCTATGTGGAATTATATTGTTGTTAATTACACGGGTTTGAAAAGTTTCATATTATTTTGAGACGTGTTTTAAGTTTGAATTGTTTTATATGAAAACTCTTTCAAAATATAACTTGCACGTTACAATATACATTAAAAAGAAATAGCTCACCCACCCTGCAACTCTAAACTCTATAACGCTTTAAGTGAAGCCTTTTATGGAACCATATGTGTCTATTAAGATTTTAATGGAACCTTATTATTATTAAATGGGTATGCATTTATTGTAGAGATATACTTCATAATTGTATCGAAAATAAAAAAGGCATCTCTTGATTCGTATGTTATAAGTGGACCCATATTTTTATGGTTAAATTTTATTGTAACCTTATTATTATATGGGTTTGCATTAATTGTAGAGATAAAATTAATAATTTTATCTATAATAAAAAAGGGTATCTCTTGATTTTTATATGTGACGTCGAAATTAGAGAGTTGGTAAAGTACATCATGTACGTTGCAAACATTTTCACAATTTCACCAAATCCACAGGAATTTCTGCATAACGAATGGAACCTCTTGGACTCTGGATCGAGACAGGGAGTGTACCATTGGGGTTTGATTGTTTTACTGTGATATTAGTGCATCTCATTAGATGATATGATATGGATATGTTATGACATGATTTGTTGATGATGCAGGCTAACGATAGCTTGCCGACTAGACTCACATGTGGAGTAAAGGGGTCATGCACGACTACCAAAGATGTTGAGGGAGAGGTGTGGACAACATCCCTGCCACTGCCTACTAGCACTCCCGTCGTAGGTCGAACTGTAGGTTAACATTTACCTAGTTCAAGAGGACCGAGGATGTCGTTAGGGAAGACTACGACAGTTGCTCACGATGATTCTAAGAGGCGTGCAATAAGGCGGGGGCCTTATTCCTTAGAGGTCCTTAGTCTCCCACAAGTTCACCTGGCAGAGTATTGACTCCACGGGTTATTGATTTCTACCAAGTCAGTCAAGAGGCGAGTGGCACCCTTGGAGCACGTAGTGCATCTTGAAGGGAACGTTGCATAAGGGAAACATATTAAGGTGAGTGACACCCTTGGAGCACCTAGTGCGTCCTGAAGGGCACGTCACGTTGTTGATGATAGAGGATTGAACCTAGATGGCCTTAGGATGAATAACGTGTTAATCAATTTTTAAAACAAATTCTCTCATTAAATGTCACCCTGTACAAAAATTTAAGGTTTAAGTCTAAACTATGCTAGTGGTAAAATTCTTCCCAACGCTTTTGTTGGTCCATCACGTACACGCGCAACATGTCCTCCAAGGTTTGATTCGTTTATTCGGTCTACCCATCAGTCTTCGGGTGACACGCAGTACTAAAGTTAAGTTGGGTTCCCAAGGCCTCTTGGAAACTCATCCAAAATTGTCCAGCAAACACCGATCCTCGATTGAATATAATCCTCTTAGGCACGCCATGCAGCCTCACAATCTCATTGATAAAAACTCTAGCTATGTTAGGTGTCTGATACGTCGTACGCACAGGAATAAAGTGAGCACTCTTCGTCAGAGTGTCTACTACTACGAAAATCAAGTCATGTCTCCTTACCGTCAATGGAAATCCAACAATAAAATCCATCAAAATAACCTCCCATTTTGATTCTGGAATAGCGTGTGGTTGTAGTAATCATGTTGGGTGTCTATGTTCAGCCTTTACCTGTTGACATTCTAGACATCTGGTCACATAGTTGACTATGTCGACCTTCATTCCCTTCTAGAAGAATAAGGGTTTAAGGTCTGCCCTCATCTTCGTGACTCCCGGGTGAGCCATGTAAACTGCTCTATGAGCATCGCTCAGGATCAGCATCCTCAACTCGTCGTTCGGTGGTACGTAGATCTGATTTTTAAATCTCAATAATCCATTGCTATCAAACAAAAATCCTTCAAATCGTGGTACCATCATTGTGTTTTTTCCGATAAAACCATCGACTTCTTTGTACCAGTCATCAGTATGTTGTAAAGTTAGAATCTTTTCACGCAGATTCGTCTGAAGAGTCAGCATCGAAAAGATGCGTGGTCTTCGACTCAATGCATCTGCCGATCGATTCACTGTTCCTTTTATGTAAGTAATCTTGAAGTCGTACTCGCTAAGCAATTCCAACCAACGCCGTTGTCGCGCGTTCATGTCACTTTGCGTAAATATGTGTTGTAGTCCACAATGGTCAGTCCTTAGTTCAAATTTTCATCCAACAAGGTAGTGTCTCCAAACCTTCAAGGCATATATGATGGCTAACAACTCCAAATTGTGTGTCGCATTGTTCTCCTCATGCCTTCTCAGTTTCCTTGAGATGTAAGTGATCACTCGTCCATCTTGCATCAAGACTCTGCCTAAGCCTTCCTTGGATGCGTCAGTGCATACCAAGAAGTCCGCATCCATGTCAGGGACTTTTAGTATCAGTGTTGTTGTCAACAACTCCATTAGCCTCCGAAATGCTTCTGCGCATTTCTCGGTCCAAACAAACTTCTTGTTTTTCTTCTGCAATTCCGTGATAGGGTTTGCTATCTTCGAAAACCCCTTAACGAACCATCGATAGTATCCTGCTAAACCCATGAAGCTACGCACTTCCGGGACATTCGTCGGCACAGGCCATTCCATAATGGCCTTGAAATTTGTTGGATCCACAACGATACTTTCATCGGAGATGACGTGCCCTAAGTAGTGGATCTTCGATTGATAAAATGAGCATTTGGACAACTTCCCATACAGTTTGTGCTCTCGCAGACACTGTAGTACCAAGTTCAAGTGCTCGTCATGCTCCTCCGTCGTCCAAGAGTAGATCAAAATATCATCAATGAATACTTGGACGAACTTGTCCAAGTACTCACGGAACACCCCGTTCATCAAACTCATAAATACCGCTGGGGTGTTTGTGAGTCCAAATGGTAAAACAATAAACTTGTAATGTCCAAACCTCGTCTTAAAGGCAGTCTTAGGGATGTCATCTTCCTTAATCTATAATTGGTGATACCCTGATCACAAATCGATCTTTGAGAACACCGTCGCGCCCTTCATTTGATCGAACAGATCATCAATCCTCTTCAATGGATATTGATTCTTGATCGTGGCCTTGTTCAATTGATGGTAGTCAATGCCGACCCTCCACGATCCATCCTTCTTTTGTATGAAAATAACAGGTGCACCCCACGGTGACACACTAGGATGTATCAGTCTCAGGTCCAGTAACCCCTTCAGTTGGATTCTCAACTCCTGTAATTCCAGGGTTGACATCCGATAAGGCATTCTAGCTATCGGTTCTGTTATTGGTTTTAGGTCTATAGTAAACTCCAATTCCCTCTCTAGTGGCATCCTAAGTAACTCCTCCAAAAATACATCTGCAAACTCTCTCACCATCGGAAGAGGTTCTAAACCTTTCGCTAATCCCTTCTTGTTTAATGCAAGGATCGCATAAAGCTTACACCCCTTGCACATGCTCTTTCGTAGTTGTAACAAAGAGATGAACCTCAGGGAAACTCCTTGGTTCTGTCCTACAATCACACGTCTCTTTCCCTCGTCATCAACCAAGCTCAACTATTTCGTCTTAAAGTTGAGAATCGCCTCATGCGATTCCAACCAGTCCATACCAATTATGACATCATAAGATCCTAAGATCGTAACGTACAGGTTGGCCCTTGTGAAAAACTCTTCTAGGTTAAGGATACATCCCATAACCTTTCCTCCAACCTTCTATTTGGATCCCGAAGCCATCTCTACGAAGCTAAACTCATCCTGTTGGATTGCCTTTACCTTAATCCTTTCTAGCATTGCACCAGAAATGAAACTCTCGGTAGCACCGGGATCTATCAAAATACTAAGGGTCTGGTCAGCGACGGTACCTGTCATCTTGAGCATAGTCGACTGATGCTCTATCTAGTGGTTATTCACCACTGCATGAATCCGATGGGCCTTGCCCATATCTCCCATGGTAGTAGGTTCGGCTGATCTGGACGCTCTAGTCCTCTCCACCGAGAAGTCGCATTGGTAGTGTGGCTCCCCACACGTCCAACACCCTTCTTCAGCCCAGTAGTCCTGGTACCCGAAGTAGAAGATGACGACCCACCAACCTGGAATCCTGGTTTGTTCTGCTAAACATGCCTAAACTGTTGTTGTTGTGGTCGATGCTGCTACTGATGTTGTGGTTCCTGATAAGGTGTCCACTGTTGAGGCGTCGGTCATTGAGGTGTAATGAAAGTGGATTCCCTCTGGAAGCGATGACATCTCAGCGTATGTCTGGATGGTGTCTGATGTTACTGTTCTCCAGATGACACCTGCCTTGT
This sequence comes from Picea glauca, assembly GCA_000966675.3. NCBI lineage: Eukaryota > Viridiplantae > Streptophyta > Pinopsida > Pinales > Pinaceae > Picea > Picea glauca. The sequence goes on along the minus strand of JZKD02S1959857.1, from coordinate 168,601 downwards.
TGGCCTTGCTGGAGTCTTGGTCTGACCCCTGCTGATAAGATCCTTCTCTGCTATGAGGACCTTCTGGATGACATCATGCAAGGTTTGAGGCATCAAATTCTTGACCTTTGCACGTATGTTGTTGTTAAGGCCGAACAAAAATCTGTTGACCTTAAGTTTCTTAGTGTTAAGGTGCGGAGCATACTGGAGTAGCTCCATAAAATGGGCATCGTAATCGGGCACCATACGACCACCCTGTCATAAGGCATTGAACTCATTGAGCTGACGCTCAATGAATTTCTCTGAAAGGTATCGCTCTCGAAACCGTTCCTCAAACAGTTCCCATGACACGTCTTCGACGACCATGTTTAGTTGTGGTAGGAGCATCTTCCACCATATAAGAGTGCTTCCTTTCAGTTGGAAGACTGCCATGCAGACCTTCATGTTGGAGGTATAATCGCGAAGTGGAAAGCACATCGCCATGTTATCCAACCATGCCTCGGTGGCTACGCCATCTGGGGCACCAAAGAACTTGGGAAATTTGACCTTAGCAGGTGTTTGTGCCCTGGCCTCATCTCTGTCCAAATGGTTGATCAGTGCCTCAGACATGCGCTGAAAAGATCTCATCATTGTGACCACATCACCAACTGCTATCTGCTCATGTCTAACAACCTACTCGTCTACCTGGGGGTTATATCCCTTAGATGTGGATGCTACTAGAGGCATCACGCCTCCTCCCCTAGCACCCCGATGTCTGCCTCTGCGGCGTCCTCTAACCATGATTACCTACACGAATACAAGTCAACTCAATTAGTAACATTATAATCAAATCATATCAACGAAAGTCATAGCGATCCCAAGTCGCTGGTCGAACCCGCTCTAATACCACATGTGACATCCCCATATAGTACGACTCCTACGATGTACAAAAGCGTTGGGATAAATTCTTCCCACTAGTGGAGTTCACTTACAACAACAGTTACCAAAGCACCATTAAGATGGCACCTTTCGAGTTTCTTTACGGGTGACCATGTCAGATGCCTTTGAGTTGGGATTGACTTGAGGATAGGGTCCTGGTGGGACCAGAAGCGACCCAGGAAATGGAAAAACAAATGAAAACAATAATACAAAGGATTAAAGAAGCGTAGGATCGATAGAAGAGTTATGTCGATGCACACCGTGTCGATCGTAGTTATGAGGTCGATGATCGAGTCTTATTGTAGGTTAAACCACATAAAAGTTTGATCAAGTTTGGGAAGGGAGCTAAACTCTCTCCTAGGTTCGTGGGACCTTTCGAGATTGGGGAGAGAAAGGGGCCCATGGCCTATCGACTAGCCTTGCCTGATTCTTTGAGGTGCATGCACGATATTTTTCATGTATCTGTTTTGAGACATTATATTAGTGATCCTACATATGTTATTGGCATGAGTTCCTTGTAGGTGATGGACGAGGGGGCACTCATGGCTGAGATGATCCGCATTTTAGATCATCGCAGTCGACAACTACGACGTCGAACGATGGAGCAAATCAAGGTCCAGTGGGACAATTATAGTCTGCACTCGACGACCTGGGATGACGCATATGATATGTGCCAGGAGTTTCCATTTTTGTTTGATAGATATACATATGATACTATGATACACTTTATTTCAGCATTTATACTATGAAACTTCAGAACGAAGTTTATACCAAGAGGGGTGTATGTAACATCCTGTTCTGGTGCACTGAGCGAACTTATTCTTTGAGGACACTTGCTCGCAAGTGATCCATATTAATATGCTTTTAAAACTTTTGATTTTGATTATGAGGCATTATGGGTTGATGATATGTTGTTTTACTGCATTGACATAGGCAAGTGTTATTGACTCGATTTACTGAGTGTGCAAGATTTTGGACCTCAAGGATGTAGAGGCATCGATGGAACCCCTTGGGCTCTAGATTGAGTCAGGGAGTGTACCATTGGGGTTTGATTGTTTTACTGTGATATTAGTGCATCTGATTAGATGATATGATATGAATATGTTCTGACATGATTTGTTGATGATGTAGGCTAACGATAGCTTGCCGACTAGACTCACATGTGGAGTAAAGGGGCATGCATGACTACCAGAGATCTTGAGGGAGAGGTGTGGACAATAGCCCTGCCACAACCTACTAACACTCTCGCTGTGGCTCAAACTATAGACTAATGTTTACCTAGTTCGAGAGGACCCATGATGTTGTGAGGGAAGACTGCGACAGTCGCTCACGATGATTCTAAGGGGTGTGCAATAAGGCGGGGGCCTTATTCCTTAAAGGCCCTTAGTCTCCCACAATTTCACTTGGTGGAGTATTGAATCTAGGGGTTATTGATGTCTACCAAGTCAGTCAAGAGGTGAGTGGCACCCTTGGAGCACGTAGTGCGTTCTGAAGGGCACGTCGCACAAGGGAAACAAATTAAGGCGAGTGGCACCCTTGGAGCACCTAGTGCGTCCTGAAGGGCATGTCATGTTGTTGATGATAGAGTAATGAACATATATGGCCTTAGGATGAATAACGTATTAAGACATTTTAAAAACAAATTCCCTAATTAAATGTCGCCTTGTACAAAAATTTAAGGTTTAAGTCTAAACTATGCTAGTGGTAAAATTTTATCTCTCTATAAAAAAAATAACAATAATAAAAATAAAAATAAAAACCACATAAATAATAATTATGACCTCCCTTAAATATTGTAACATGAAGGGAATAAGAAATTTAATTTATTCATTAAAAAAAAAAATCTGTTGGAATAAAATTTAAAAGAAAAAGGGGAATTAACGGTTTTATTATTTTGATAATTTTAAAATAGTAATTAAATGAGAAAAGGGAAAAAGGGTTAATTTCCACTCCTGCCTTTTTGAGTTCTAATTAAAAAGGGGAAAGACGGAAAATCTAAAAAATTAGGAAACTATAAAAAGAGGTAAACATAAAAAGGGAAAAAGGGGAACATAAGGGAAAAAGGGGAACATAAGGGAAAAAGTGGAAAGTCAAAATTATAAAAAGTATCTACCATTTAAGAGCTTTCTAATTTAAACTAAACTAGCAATTTAATATTAGGGAAAGCCATTAAAACCTGTAAGAGAATTCAGGGACATCTAGGAGTGATTCTAGGAGTAACTCTAGGTGGGTGAGAGAAATAAAGATAATTAATTAATTAATTAATTAAATTATGGAGGAATGTAAGGGATGTAGACACCTCCTTGTTCCTTAGAACAGTCGCCAACCCTAAGACCTTAAATGGTCAAAATCGATGGGAACCTTGGCTTGAGCATTGCTTATGTGTCCTGGAGGTCCTAACCATTATAGAGTAGGAAGGGTGGGTAGTCATTCTTATTTTTTGCCGGTTGAATGTTGTACATTTCTTCCAGGTGTTTGATGTGATTTTATGTTATGTCGTTATGTTATCGTTGCGTGAGTTACATGCGTTGTGTCGTCATTGTGTTGTGATGTTGAGTATAATTTCATTATTACCTTCCTACACACACCAAAAAAAAATTAAGGGTGCTTTTACCGGTTGTACATCGTAGGAGTCGTACCAGATGGGGATGTCACATCCTAGTCATCTTTGTTAGGTTGATGGAAACATTACAGAGTAGCATTTTATAGTGCTACTCAAACTCATAATTTGATGGGTGAGAAATGTTATCTTAGGTCAGGAGTAAGGGCTGTGTGGACTTCAATGGACATTTCATTGACCCCGTCTAAACCCACGACCAATCATATACATTATTATACATCTTAAGTTACACATTTTAAACTCAAATAGATCCCACTCAATATTGATAAACATAAGAAACACTATTAGTTTCTTCTTGTCTTTTTATGAAATCTATGAGTATTTATTCCACTCCATTCGATCCACCATGTTTATTTTTACACATTAATTCTTCCCCATACTTTTCACTATTTTTCTTGAGTATTCTTTATATTCTCCTTTAACTATAGATTTATATTCTCTTTTATATTTCTAATTGTAACACATGTTTTAATATTTGAAACATAAATATTGAGTTTTATATTGGACTAAACTAAAACAAATTTATATTTATATCTCTATAATCCAACTACATGAACATTTTCAATGTGTATATCTCTCATTCTTTCCCTTTATACATGTATATCATCAACATCAGCTTTTAATTTTTTTTTATACTTACCTTGATGCAAATATTTTTCATATCATCAACATACAAATATCTTTCTTTAAATAATAGAATATAGTTACAGTTTTATGTTTTGCATTTCCTCTCCTAGTATATCATGTTTTTCTTTTCCTATCATCTCATGTTTATTACTTCTTAAAGTCTACACAACTACATAAAATATTGTTGTTCAAATAGTTACATCCATACATCAACAAATATAGTTTTAACACTTTTGTTTTCCTCTACTCGCATATGTATTCTCCTTTAATTCCATTTGTGTCCATTATATTTTACTTAATACATTCCTTCCTTGTTTTTTCCCTATGTGGTCTTTCAGTTCCCTTGTACTTCCACTTTTTACACAAAATATCCAAGGAATGGAATCTGTCTTAACAACAAACTTGCTTACAAGGATTGGAAATGGAGAGATTATTTGCAATCCTATTATACAAATTATGGACTACAAAGTAACATTATAAAAACATTACTCAATAGTCCTATTCGATGGAGATAGTACAGTGCAGAGCTTATTTTCCTCAACACTTGGTCACTATTTCACTTCATCTCAAATAGAAAAAGGGTCCTTGGTTGAACTACAGGACTTCACTTGCAGATCTATCCAAGACAACAAGTATGTCTTCAATCTACCTTCTTCACATGGCTCAAGCTTAGTTATAATTTATACAACTATTATCTTTACTTTCCCTCTACATATTCTTTTAATTTTCACATGTATCGCACACACCACCCGCATTTTGCTTTGCTTACTATGTGACCAATAGTGAAAGTACTAATTGTACATTGTTTACATTTTTTTTGCAGGGTTCTAATAGTGCATGAAATCCAAGTACATACTTTTAAAGAAGACATTGTTGGTGCCCCAACATTGATAGAAGATGTAATTTTTTCTACAAAACGACCATTAGAACCTACAAATACACCCCCCAAAATTACACCTATTGCACATTTGCATTCATCCCTAAAGGTATGGACTCTAAAAGTCAGATTACTTTCAAAAAACGATGTATGCACATTCACCAATGCTAAGGGACTTGGCCATGTATTTATCTTTGATGTTATTGATGCAACAAATGATGAAATATGCATTACATGCTTCAACATCCAAGCGACAAACTTCCATCCTTCCATACACATTGGAAACATTTATGTCATCTCAAAAGGGTACATCAAACTTGCAAACAAAGAATTCAATCATTTAAAAAATGATTGGGAAATAACTCTAGATATTACCTCAACCATTATAGCTTGTTTAGAGGATGATTATTCAATAGAAAAACATATCTTTTTGTTCACTCCTATTAATATGGTACCAACTTTAATCAACAACTGTATAGTTTATATTATTGGAGTTTCTATCTCCATTATCCCTTTAACAACCATCATGAGAAATAATGGAATAGAGACGCATAAGAGAACCCTCCAACTAAAGGACATGTCGGGGTATCGTATAGAGGTCACATTATGGGGGGTATTATGTAGTAAACATAATATAGATCAATATTCTATCTCAAATACCTTTCCAATAATCGCTCTCAAAGTAGGAAAAGTAACTTCCTTTAATAAGACATCAATTACTACAACCTTCACATCCCAACTTTCCATCAATCCTATTCTCAAAGAAGCCCAAGTGTTTGAAAACCTGGTTTGATAACCCTTCAACAAATACATATTTTCACTCATTATCTACACATAGAGATATAGGCGGGTAACCTTCCATTCAAAAACACTTGGCTGACATGGAAAATGAGGGAATTGGCAAAGGTCCAAACCCTACATTCATTTTGGTTGAGGCAACTATTTCTTCTTTAAATGCAGACAATTGTTGGTATGTTGCATCCCACTTACATTTAAAGACCGAAAGTGCAAAAAGAAACATACACCTATTGAGGATGGTGTTTGGAATTTCCATAGGTGCAATCAACATGTTTTTGAATGTGAATACAGGTACATTTTCCAGTTCATCATTGAAGACCAAACAAGCAAAATCAATGTTATTGTATTCCAAGAAGCCACAAAAAAACTTATAGACATATCTGCTGAGAATTTATATGAATATGAATATGAGGCAAATACCAAAAAAATCATAGACATATTTAGAAAGTTGTTCTTTCATAATTACTTATTCAAACTAGTAGTGCATGAAGAAACATTTTCCAATAAAAAACAAATCAAATGCATTATGATTTCATGTGATAAAATTGATCACATATCAAAGCCAAAAAAGGACATCCCAATCCTTGAATTGTTGGGTACATAGTGAATGCAAAGTGTTATGGGTGTTTCTTTCAAACACCAACTTGTAATTTCCCTATTTTTATGCATATGTGTATTACATAAAGTGTATTACTTGTAATTTCCCATACGCATGCTTCCCAATCTTTCCAAAAACATATTGATTCCTTGTATAACATACATACATGTAGTGCATGTATGGAATCATATCCTGGCATTTCTACTCGCCCATATCCAAATGGGCACATTTGTACTCGATGTCATAGAGAAAATAATGGTCATCATTTCTCCAAATGGAATAATATGGACCATGGTAACCAACCCACAATCTTGTCAATACTAACAAAATTTCAGGAAATGTTAATTGCTCGAGTTAGACCCATCTTGCAAGTTAGGCATGCTCGGGGTGGACAATACAAATATAGTGGTCACACTATCATTTTTCCACAACAAATTGTTAAAATAAGAACTCACCTGCCACATCGCCTTTCAGATCTTGATATCTTGGTCATCAAGAAACATGGAGGAAAGGGGAAATGTAATGATTTTTATGTGACAAAATCTCATGTCATGAATGCATTACTCTACAAGATGCAAAATGACAAATATTACAATGATGTCCAAATTGATCAAAACTCACTTGCATCACTACCCACCACTCGTACCAATGTCTCCTCTCACCTCCATTCCGTCTCTACAGAAACTCTCAATTATCCCAATGAAGACTCACATATCATAGATATCGAAATCAATGTTGTTGTCCAAGAGGAGAAACTAGTGTCTTCCTTTGCATTTAGATTTCCTAATACACAACGAGAAATGGAAAAAATAAGAGCATTTGTTGACACTACAAATAACGATCCATCAGAAACAATTGAATGGTCGACAATTGGCCTATCACTAATCAATGAGTACAACACAAAGGGTCTATTTGACATGGAATTTCCTACTCTTTTCCCCACTGGGGATGCCCTTCTTCACCAACCACGCATGAGAATCATCATGCTTGATAGCTATGTAGTACACTTGATGAGATACCATGACAATAGGTTTGGTAGCCATCCTCGTTTCAGATACTTCCTCTATAATTTGATTGTGTGCCATCGAAGTCAATCAACAACTATTTCTTTGTCAAGAGAAGCCAACATCATAACACACCCACCACTATCCAAGAGTTGTGTGTGCACCTCAAAGAATTGTCTGCAGACAAGCTCCCAGAACAAGTGATGCACTTTGGATCACATCCACGTGGGACTAGAGCATTCTGGACTGTGCACATGATCGAAATAACATAAATGATAACACAAATTCAATGCCCAACATTATTTTTCACTGTCAGTGCAATTGACACAAAATGGCAAGACTTACATGTAGTTATGAAAAAGGATAGACCTCATGACCCGATGCTCCGCCAATGTTGGCGTACACACAATGTCATTGACTTCCCCCACACTGTAGTTGCATACATGCACAAAAGGTTTTCAATATTCCAAGAGGAGATAGTTCAAAAAAATATGCACGCAACTGACTATTGGTATAGGTACATAATCTATAATACTTGAAAGTATCTATTCCCAACCTATACATTTATATCCTCTATACTAATCATTTCATATTACTTTTGTAGGTATGAATGGAAACATCGTATCTATGCACATATAAATGGATTTCTATGGCTTGATGGTGCTCCAAACATGGAAACATTAAATTGGGAAGACCCAAATCAAATCTATGATGCAAAGAGTTTCTTTGATAACTATGTTACAGCCTGTAATCCTAGAGTAAACCATGACACACACATGGCTAGTCATCAATCCATTCAAGACGACCCTTGCTTTCTAGCTACAGAGGAGATATTTTCTTCCAACCCACTTGAGGAATATGAACAACTCTTAAATCGATTTCAAAGACATACAAAGTGCACTGAGAAAACATGTCTTCGTAGAAAAGGGACTACCCTTGAATGCATATATAAATTTCCTTGGAAGGTACAAATGGAGTCATCACTCTACATTGATGAACTAGGTCAAA
>JZKD02S1959857.1:146090-156900 GCA_000966675.3 Picea glauca | reverse complement strand
ACAATTCGACCCACACTTCTGCCATCATCATTTCGGAGTAAGTTTCCATGCCATAATTTCATTTTCTATTCCTTCTTTGTTGTTCAGTGTTTGCAGTTTGCAAGTAAGAATGTTTGTTTATTTCTATTGGCATGCTTGTCATATGTTTTTGGTTCCTTCTGTGCTTCGGATGTAGTTTGGTATTCGTTGGAGATACACATGTTGTTTGTTGGTTCCTTGGTTGTTTCTTGTTCACTGGTTCGTTGGTTGGTGGTTGTTGTTGTTTGGCTCAAGTTTATGAGCTTGGGGACCTGTGGCTGGGACTGTTTTTTTGTTAAGATAGAACATGTGTAAAAATGCACTTATTAACCATATATGGTGAAAAGTGCCCATATCAAAATACAACTTCTTTATCCTTTACACAGATTGGTGTGACCATGATACAATTTGTCTTGTACTTGAGATATGATATGTACACCAAAGATATTGCAAAATTATATTTCCATGTCTCGAAGCATATCTGGATAGTCTACCACAAAAAACCAAAATCATTTAGCTATGTCAATGCAATTTCTTAATATTTTGTGGCTTGTAATATATTTTGGGCAGGGAAAACCTTTATATATTTACAACCATGGATGGAGAAAAGAAAAGTTTCATGTTTCTTACTATGTTTTATTCTATTCGTTGATTCTCATTTACTGTATGTAAATATTACTTGTTCCCCGCTGAATACTAGCTTCTATTCATGTTCATATTATTTTGTGTGTTCCCACATTCAAACAAACAAAATTGCTGGAGAAAATGAAGGAGTCTTAAGTACAACGGTGAAAGATGAGATACAAAGGTACATGCTTGTATTGTTATTTGATATTTCGTTGTTTTGTATTTCATTTATTGTCTGTATATGTGTTCAACTTCTTTATTGTGTATAGATATTGTGTGCCTTCCTACATAATAAATTATCTTCATTAGATGTCTTCCTGTGTCCATTGTATTTTTCCTGCATTCCTACATTTGAACAAACAGAGTGGTTGGAGAGGACGATGGACTCTTTGGAGTGAATATAGACGAGGAGTTGCAGAGTTGCATACATATACTATTATTTCATATTCCAATGTTTAGTATTTCATATATTGTCTGTGTATTTCTTCTAGTTGTTCTACTGCTTTGCGCCTTTTGTACTGTATGTATATACTACATATTTTTCTACTTATTCTCATGTGAATCATATTTTATTTGCTACTACATTGAAATAAATAGAACTGATTTTCTTGCTTTTACATGTCTTTCTTCATACTAACTTGTTTTCATGTCCACTTTATACTCAGCGTTGCTACCTTGGAAGAAATAGATTGGTTGGAAAGGAAGATGATTTCTTATATGCAACAACAGATGGCTCTGTCGTTCAATTTTTGAAAAGGTATACCAACTGTGATAGTAAATTAAACATACAAAACGAGTTGGTGCATATAATATTGGAATAAAAAACGATGGTTTGGCAACAATGGGCCTTTGTGACCTGCCCATTTCTAATTTTCCCATTTTCTATTATCCCTTTTTCTTTCTAATTGATTTTCTTAGTCATATTTCTGAAAATTCCTTCGTGTACGGGTTGGAGAACTCATGGGTTCACATTTATGGTCATGATTCTACATTATTCCATACTTACCCACTTTGACGATTGCGGGTGTCGAGCTGGCGGGTTCAAGATTGCATCTCTAGTTTTAGAGGTTCCACGATATACAAATTGGTCATCTTGCCCGACCATCATGCCCTATTTATTGTTACACATTTTTTTAGTAAAACAATTGAGGAATATAATTTGACCCTTGGGTCCTCATGTTTCTTGAGTGTTCCTTCACACCCTATTTCATATTCCATCTCCTTCGACCCTACATGTGTCATTAAGAAAAATTATGGACAATATACAATGCATATGATTGTTTAGTCCTTCTGATGGTCATCTACAGATGATTACATCAGAAAAGGTTATACTAGTGACATGGCCATGAGCATTCAATCATCCCAAACATCAGCAAATCGACGAGGCCAAAGGTAAAGATGCATACATTATGTTACACATATGTTTACCAAAAAAATATTCTCAACTATTTCTTCATCTATGGAATGGTGAATATGTTGATGTCATATGTAACACATACTTTGTAGTTCACAAGGAGTATCAAAAAGTGCAAGCAAGATTCCAAACATAGCGCAGGATTCTCAAACTAAGAGGTCTAGTTGCAAAAATATGGCTCCATAGTTCATCCAATCTATGCGTCTACTTGTACATTTATGACAGGAATAAAAGAAAAACAAAAAAATAATGCACATTACCATTCACATTACTTTTCCTGTTCAAAAATTGTATCCAGGTCTAAACTTGTAACACCCAAAGTACTATCAATAGAGGGCTTGAACAACCACCGAACTGGACAAGTGTTCATCGGGGAAATAATGGTCATCTATAACACCTACTTGGGCAAGAAAAACAAAACTAGATCCATTATGCGTGCTGACATGACAGACAAGGAGGCCCTCATGATAGTCACACTGACTATTCCTACACAACTTGTACACAAACATGCAGATAAGATATTTCCAGGTAATGGGATATCCATTACAAATTTTAATATATTTCCCAAAATAGTGTATGACCGTGGTGATAGTGATCGGATTATATCGCTCAATGAAACAAGTATTGTGGAAAAAATACTCGCTATTTGTTCAGAACATCGTTTCTCCCCAGACACAAATATTAGACAACTTGCACAGAGCAATGAAATTTACCCAACCAGAACCATTGGCGCAGCTATGACACTTGCGAAAAAACTTGGCTCGCAACACATTCTCCATATAAAATATGGAGAGTCAGACATCGACAAGGAAATGGTACCATTTTCCATATCCCGTTTTCTTATTTTCTTTCGCATGTCGATGTATCTCGGTTAAGTTACACAAATATTGCATTGTTCCATGTTGCAGCTGAAATTGCTTGATACCTATTCAAAAAAAAATTCGTTAGTCAAACAACAATTTCATAAAGGAAAATTTCCACTTATGCTCTTCAAAAATATAACAAAGATAAGAGATGGTAAAGAAATGATCTTTCACACAACTCAATCAACATTTGTAACAGAGTTGCGAGAAAACATAGTACAGAATCTCAAGAAGCTAACTATATCTACAACTGTTGTGCATATACATCTACAATTTTGTCCTCACTTTGCTCATACAAATATCCTTGACGAAATCTATGCAATTTTTTTTTTTTTTTTTTTTTTTTGGGGGGGGGTGCAGTTGCATATTATATTATTCCATATATTAACTGCTATGCTCATGTTTCCAAGTTGAATGTGCTTTGGTTTCAGTGTCGAGTGTGTACTTGACCCCCTTTGAGCATGTGTGTGCGATATGCAACTCTCCTGCTTCTATTTATGTTTCTTCTTTCATAAGTGATGATGCGATTGATTGTCCACGATGCAGTAAAAAATGCCCATACATATATAAACATTGCCTCAATGCTTCCATTCGAACCGTCGGCAACACAACCGTGCATTGTACAATTTGACAACCTCTATTACAAGATGTGCTTCCTGAGTTAGTAGAATTTCCATATGAAGCATACCTACAGAAAAAGGCAAAGAGTGTCTACATGTTGCACAACTTTCAGATACATAGAAAATTTACCTTGAATGAGGACAATGTGATATTGCATATCGGCTGAAAAAAAAATAAAAAAATAAAAATCGTATTGAGCTTTGTCAGCAAATGAAAACCAATGCGATGATGTTTTTTTTTTATATATATTGAATTTTTTGATGCAAAGGTCGATTCATACTTCTCTATGAAACCTTCTGCCTCAACTTTCAATACAGTTGGTGTTTACTTGATTCTTGGTTGTATGCTTCATTCTGGAAAATTAATAATACATTCAAGGTCTTCACAGTTTTTCTATGATCTTAAAGACTATAGAGGACATGCTTTTCCCTTTGATATAATCTCTGTAACACAAATGTGGTATGTGGATCGTTTTAGCACTTTTACTTGATCGATGAACTTACCAAAATTAATCTCCTGGAATAATTTGAAACAAAAGAATATATACTATGCGAAGTCCAATGGAATTATCATATCAATGAGAGGACATTAAAATTCAAATTTGTTGTTGTTATACTTGCGGTGAAGCTGACAGTACAATATCTTTAGTTAGATCCCAAAATTGATTTTTCTTGTAGCTTTTTACACTTCTCTTATACAAGCAGATCCTGGAAACTATAAGCATGGCTCGTTGTATCTATTCCTTTATTGAAGAACCTGTTCACATGTTTAATGCACTTCATAGTTACTGTTAAGACCATCAATGAGGCTTTGTTACACCAATTCCCGCTCCTAAAAATGGCCATCCCCTTTCTTTTTTTCCCTCTGCTTTCCCTTTTTAGTTACTTATTCATTTTTCAGAAATTGTCTAGGTGCGGAAGTTGGCAGATTCACTTGTTCAGATTTCCACTTACTTTTATATCACTAGCCCGACCGACCGCTTCCTTGTTTCATATTGAACAAACTTTTTGGATCGTGGGTTCCTACATAGGCGGCTTACCGGATAGGCCGGTTCAACATTGCGTTTCCATTGTTCCGCCACCTGCAAATAGAACTCAGACTTCCACGATCTACAAATTAGCAAACAAACTCCCCTTTATCTTGTTTTTAACACTTTTCCTTGATCGATGAAATTAGCAAAATTAATCTCCTGGAATAATTTGAAATAAAATAATATATTGTGTGAAGTCCAATGGAACTATCATATCAACGAGAACATTAAAATTCAAATTCGTCGTTGTTATACTTGCGGTGAAGCTGACAGTACAATAAATTTACTTACACATCCCAAAATGGATTTTCTTGTAGATTTTCAACGCTTCTCTTATACAAAAAAATCCTGGAAACTATCAACATGGCTTGTTGTATCTATTCCTTGATTGAAGAGCTTGTTCACATGTTTAATGCACTTCATAGTTACTATTAAGACCATCAATGTGCTTTCTTACACCAATTCCCTCTTCCGGAAACTGCCATCCCCTTTTCTTTTTTCCCTCTGCTTTCCATTTCTGGTTGCTTACTTGTTTTTTGGAAAATGTCTAGGTATGGAAGTTGGGAAATTCACGTCTTCATATTTCCACTTACTTTTATATCACCGGCCCGACCAATCGTTTCTCCCTTTCATGTTGAACGTTTTTTATCGCAGGTTCCCTGATAGGAGGGTTACTAGATAGGTGGGTTCAACATTGCATTTCCATTGTTTCGCCACCTACAAACAACACTCGAACTTTTGTGATCTACAAATTAGAAAACAAATTCCCCTTTATCTTGTTTTTAGCACTTTTCCTTGATCGATGAACTTAGCAAAATTAATCTCCTAGAATAATTTGAAATAAAAGAATATATATTGTGTGAAGTCCAATGGAACTATCATATCAGCGAGAGGACATTAAAATTCAAATTCATCGTTGTTATACTTGCGGTGAAGCTAACAGTACAATAACTTTACTTAAACAACCCAAAGTTGATTTTCTTGTAGCTTTTTGACGCTTCTCTTATACAAACAGATCCTGGAAACTATAAGCATGCCTTGTTGTATATATTCCTTGATTGAAGAACCTGTTAACATGTTTAATGTGCTTAATAATTACTATTAGGACCATCAATGGGGATTTCTTATACCAATTCCCGCTTCCTAAAATTGCCATCCCCTTTCTTTTTTCCATCTGTTTTTCCTTTCTGGTTACTTATTCAATTTTCAGAAAATGTCTAGATGCAGGAGTTGGAAGATTCATGTCTTCAGATTTCCCCTGTTACTTTTATATCACTAGCCTGCCTGACCACTTCCCTCATTTCATATTCAAAAAACTTTTTGAATCACGGGTTCCCGGATAGGCAGGTTCAAAATTGAGTTTCCATTGTTCCACCACCTGCAAACATCACCCGAACTTTCGTGATCTACAAATTAGCAAACAAATTCCCCTTTAAATTGTTTTCTTTCACTTTCTGTTTACTTGGTCCTTTTTTTGAATCTATCCTTTCTTCGAATGTCTCCTACTTTATATACAACACTGAAAGTTCTGCAATATACAAATTGACCCTCAAAATCCTTCATTGTCTCCTGTTCCATGTTACGCATTTTGCACTCAACAGTTGGGGTAGATACAATTTGACCGTTGGCCCCTCACATCTCTTGAGTAAAGCTTGTGGCCCTGTTTTCAAGTCCGTCAATATTTCCTATTCCGAGTATGTCTAATGATTTTATATCACAAATCCGACCAAACTCTTTTCCATTGCATACTTGGCCACTATTACCTTCACCATTTCCTAGCCAGGCTTGCTCAACATTGCACTTACACTATTCCTCTACGTACAAAGAGCACCCAAAATTCCATGATATACAAATTGATGTCCAAAATCTGTCATTGTGATGTACAATTTGACCATCGCCCCCTCACGTCTCTTGGGTATATCTTCTGGCCCTATTTTAAACCCGCCCGATTGATTTCCATACTTAGACATTTCTTGAAATCTGTTTTGCGGATTAGCGGGATGACAAAATGTGAAATGCTTACTCTCTCTTCACCATCCCCTCTAGCTTTGTACTTCTTTCTAGATATGCAATTAAAGATTTAATGCTAGTAGTTCATCGTGCAAGAACCATTAGGATTGTCATTAATGTCTAGAAGGCCGAAAAATATTTTTCATTAATACAAATTAAAATAACATTTGTGGAGAAGAATGTTATCCTTTCCAAGTACTCATTTCAAACATGATGCAATATTTCATGCATGGGTCGGTTGGCACCTTTACGAAATCTCTAATTCTTAATCGTTCTTCGTCGTCATCGCCACCTTCACACCTTTTTCTAAATATGCAATTAGTAATGTTTAATGGTAACAACTCATTACGCACGAACCCTGGAGATTGTCATTGATTAGTGAAAGGCTCGAGGAGATATTCCATTGATACACATTAAACCAAGATTTTCAGATGGTTATATTATCCCTCCCCAATTTTTATTTCAAACATCATCTGGAGAAAACAGAAATTCTCGCTAACTTATGGATGCAGTTCCATAGCAATTCTGTGCAAATACAGTAAACACCTTCGTACATGATGTCCATAGGTTCTAGTATTCCAGGGAATATTCTTGCTACTCATCTCCCTCTGCCCAGGAGAAAAAAAGGAGATGGTCCCTTGGTGCATCGAGAGATATATTTCAAGCCAAATAATTCCAAGGAAACCCTTCCTTCTCAGACAACTTACCCACTTGCATTGATAGTTGGCGTAGATGTTGATGCGATGGATTTCAATCTAGAAGAAGGTGATTTGATGGAGGATGATACGACAATGGATGATGGAAATGCAGAGACTAGTCCCACTACTGTGCCCAAATTGAAATCAACTATAACGGGCAACACTTTTCGGCTCGGCGATGGCAGTCCTAACAACACCAAAAGAAGGGGTTTCAGAAAAGAAACCGACACTGAACGCAATAACTACTTTGAAGCTCGAAAGTAGGAATTCTAGAGGTACAGATTAGTCCGTTCTGGATGAAAGTCTTTCACTATAAGGAAATGATCTGTTGATGGTCCCAAAGATATATTTCAAGACAAAAAACTATTCAATTGTGGGTCCGCTTCCCTATTCTTTGGATATGAAAATAACATCTTAGGGAATGAGGACCAGAACTCCCACTGGTGCAAGGCATATTCCTACTAGTCATCTCCTTCTGCCCAGAATGGACTAATTTGGGCCTCTGGAATTGCACGTGCAACATGTGTCCCTGGAGTTTGCAACTGTGAGGAGGTGGTTTCTTGGTGTGTCCTAACTTTTAGTTTCGGGCTATTCTATTTATCCTACAATGATTTTCGTCTTCTTCCTCACAAGAAGCTTGTGAGAACTATGAATTTTACAACATGGATTTTTTTCATTTGCTTCAAGCCAAGTATTTATTCCACTGCAGAACCACTTTCCTATTTCTTTGTTGGCTCAGGTCTTCTACAAAATTTTGATATCGGGGCACCTAACATTGATCCACCGAGGAGAAGGCTGCAAGGATTTCCTAAAAAAAAAGCATGGTAATCAATTTTGTATGCATGTTGAATAATATCTTGATAGCTCCTGCATGTTGCAGATCCTGTACCTATGTCTATGGAAAATATGTTCAATGTTTTGGCCCAAGTAACTTAGTCCAATTTCTATGCATAAATATACAATGCTCAATATTCTTTTATTTTAATAGATTTACTATTAAATAATTTTCCTTGGGAGTCTTGTTTGATGCTTCTTTTTTGGATTTAACACCTCTTCTCATTGGCATGGTTCAATAGTCTCGTAGTTCTTCAATATTGTATTTTCTTAGGTAATTTGTTCTAAAATGGAGCATTTAACAATTATATGGAAATGCACTGTGTTAATGCATCAAAATTTTATGGAAACAAAAAATGAATTTCAAACAATTTTCAAACCAACGTTCAATTCTATTTGTAATATAGATAGAACATAGCAATACCAAATCACAATGTTGCAGCAAGATCATCATTCTTGTTTCTAGACATGAAATTATTAAGCTTTAATGCTAACAACCCATAATGCAAGAATTTTAATACTTATGCTAATATGTTACAGTCATGGAAGAATGTATCTAAGCTTCAAGAAATCATTTACCGATAACTACTAGAAAATCATGGTTTTGCAACATTGGGGCTTGTTTGAAACCAATTCCCTCTTACGAAAATTGCCCTCCACCTTTCTATTTTCCCACTCTTTTATCCTCTATAGTTTCTGTTTCTGGTTACTTGGTCATTTTTTTCGAAAATGTCTTCTTGCTCGGGTTGGCGAATTCACGCGTTTCGACCGAGCGCTTCCACTTTGTGTAAATTGCACTTTCAATTCTTCCTTGACTTGTAAACAACACTCTAGTTTATGCGATATGTAGATTTACATTTGGAATCCCACATCATCCCCTCTTCCGTGTTACACATTTTGCACTCAAATGTTACGACATATATAGTTTTACAGTTGGGGCCTTACGTCTCTTCAGGAACCTGTTACCCTATTTTGAAGCCCATCTGACAGCTCTCCATACTTGACCATTTCTTGACATCTCTTTTGCGGATCGTCGAGTTCGCAGTTCAGGGAATTTTAAATTTCTAGTCGTTGTTTCCTGTGCCCGCTACCTTCAGATTTATTTCCAAGTATATGCAATATGTATACAACTTCTCCAACAACATACAAAAGATATCTTTCCAGGAAATGAAATATCTATTACAGATTTGAATATATTGGACCTTCTTTTCCCTCTCCTATACTTGACCAGATCCGCGTTTCTTTTTTCCCTCCACTCTCTTTCTTGTTACTTAGTCGTTTTTTCGAAAATGTCTCAATGCGTGTGTTGTATGACTCACATGTTCACATTTGTGCTCTTGCTTCTATATATCGCGACTCTGACCAACCACTAGCCATTCGATTCCTAGGCACTTCTCAGATCGCAGATTCCTGGGCAGACAACCTCTATATTTCAATTCCATTGTTATGTGGCTTGCAAAAAGCACCTGGACCTTCGCGATATACAAATTTATTGTTGCACTCCCACATCATACCATGTTCAGTGATACACAGTTTTCACACGAAATTTCTGAGGCCTACAATTGCGGATTCCTAGACGGGTAGAGCGCATTTCCAATGATCCTTGACCTACAAAATGTCGCCCGGCTTCCATGATATACAAATTGCCTTCCAGATTCCTACATCAAACCCTCTTCTGTCTTACACAATATGCACTTAAAAGTTCTGATCAATACAATTTGACTATCGGGGGCTCATGTCTCCTCGGGAACCCTTGTTAGCCTATTTTGAAGCCTGTTCGTCCGCTTTCCTTGACCATTTCTTTCAATCTCTTCTGCAGATCATCAGATTGGAAGGTTCAGACTATTTCCAACTCCTAGTCGTAGTTTTATGTTCTTTCCACCTTCGTACTTCTTTCCAATTATATGAAATAAGTATATAAATTCTTCAGAAACATGCAGAAAAGATCAATCTCCATTTTCTATACTTAGCAAAATTCTCGTTTCTCTTTTCCCTGTACTTTATCTTTCTCGTCACTTAGTCATTTTTCTGAAAATTTCTAGTTGTGCAGGTTGGCAGACTTATGGGTTCACAATTGCACTCGTGCTTGTATATCGTGACTCCGACCGAGTGCTTCGCCATTCCATATGCAGTGACTTCTCCAACTATATATTCCCAGGTAGGCAAGCTCTAGATTTCACTTCTATTGTTCCGTGACCTACAAACAATACCTTGACTTCTGCAATATACAAATTTACAACCAGACTCACATCATACCATCTTTCGTATTATAGTCTACCTTTCATGCCCTCTTCTTTGGTACACATTTTTCACTGAAAAACTTCTGAGACATACAATTTGACCATCAGGTCCAAACGTCTTCTGTGGAACTATTTTCACCCGATTTTGAAGCCCATCCATCCACTTTCCATACTTGGCCATTTCTTCAAATTTGTTTTGCAGATCGTCGGTTTAGCGAGTTCAAGAAATATCCAATTTCTAATAATTGTTTCATCTGTTCGCACCCTTTGAAATTACCAATTGGAAATTATATATAAGCTATTATTTCTAAGTATGCAATTAGAAAGCGTTAATGCTAAACCAGGATTTGAGGAGTTCTCCCATTAATATGCATAAAACCAAAATTTTCAGATGCTTGTATTATCCCTTCCAAGTGTTTATTTCAAACATCATGGAATGTCATTTTCACATCGTC
>JZKD02S1959857.1:123688-145581 GCA_000966675.3 Picea glauca | reverse complement strand
GATATCTCCTATTAATATGCATTAAACCAAGATTTACGGAGGGTTATATTATCCCTTCCGAGTGTTAATTTAAAAATCTTGAAATGTCATTCACACCTCGTTGGGTTGGCACATTCACAAAACCTCCAATCCTTAATTTCTCTTCGTCATACCCACCACCTTCGCATTTCTAAATATGCAATAAATAAGCTTTACTGCTAACAGTTCACCATACAACACCCATAGAGATTGTCATTAATCAACAAAAGGCTCAAGGACCTTTCCCATTGATTAACATTGAACCAACATTTGAGGAGACTTATATTATCACGTCCAGCTGTTCATTTCAACAATCGTCTGCAGCAAATGAATGTTCTCCTAAACCTGTGGCATTAGTTCGACAACAATTCTGTGGAGATACAATGAACATCTTTGGGCATGAGGAATCGAACTTCCAATGGTCTAGGGCATATTCTTATTACTCATCCCCTGCCACCCAGAACGAAGTAATTTGGACCTCTAAGATTTCTTGTGTAGGTTGTATCCCTAAATTTTTTTACTGTAAGGAGATGGTCTCTTGGTGAACCGCTAAATTTATTCCAGCCCAAAGAATTATTCGACTGTGGGACCGCTCTTATGTTTCTTTGTCACCTCAAGTATTCTGCCAAATGTTAAGATTGTCGGAACCAACACTAACTTTCAAAGGAGAAGATTCTAAGAAGTTCCTAAGAAAGCATAATAATGGGTTGAACCTCTTTCCCAAGTTCTTGGAAGACCTAGTGGTAGTTCCTGAAGATATCACAAGCTTCTAGGTTAGTTCATTTAGAAATCCATACCGTGAAATTGCCTGGTTGTTTACAAGAATAACGAGATAGGACTCCACAACAACTATTTCCTCGATGACTCTTTATATTTTGTATTTCACAGTCAAGGAAGAAGCCATTTTTTATGGGGGCAAGATAATTTACCATGAAATATGTTCCCAATTGTCAAGCTTCAAAAAGGAGAAGATTTTTTTATGTCACCCTACTTAGTTTTTGCGATAGCACATTGCTGCCAGTTTCCAGAACTATTTCTATCCAAGAAGGTCGATTGGGAATTCAAACCAGTAATGTTATGGTACCAGGCCTTGTGTAAGAACAAGGCCTCCAATTCTTTTTATGAGGTTTTTAATGGATTTGTGTCTATTTTCAAAGTTTTTTTGTTAGGCGAAGATGCTCCCCGGATATTTGACCAGGAAACCAGTTTTTTGGAAAGGAAGGGGGCACTTGAATATCTGGATAATTATTTAATGTGATAAGGATTTTTGGCTCCAGGGAAAAACCTACTCTCCTTCCATGTCACATTACAGAAACAATGTTTGTTACAAAATTAGCAAGGAAATACAACTACTAGTTGCATCTATTCCAAGAGAATAAGAAAAAACGGTTCATTCCTCTGCCTTGGAAAGTTGGGGACTTCGTTTTGACGAAAGTCAAAAAAATTGACGAATTCACAGCCCATTTTAGCAACCTAAACATAAGATATGTTGAAATCCTAACAGGTTTTGACCCCGACAATTTTTTTTCACAACATTTACAAACACTTGGGTTCAACAATTGTTTTTTCAAAAAACACCTAACTGAAAATAGAGACATTGGTGACAACGATCTTTCTTCTGATGTCCATGACCTAGACACATTTCAAAGAACCATTGAATTCTACAAGCAACAGGGAAAAGGCCTTGGTGAGAAGAGTGTTCAATCAACGAATAACACTCCCAAAAGTACAACATCCAAGAGCATCTCTCCAACGGCCCACTACCACAACAAAGCCACTTATATTTCTTCAAACAGAGGAGGAGATAATGACCCTCCTGACCCTAAAATTGATAGTTCTCACAAGCTTCCAGTGCACAATAAGAGAAAAAAAATTGCAGGACAGGTGGAAGATCCCCAAATTCAAAGTGAGAACATGGAACTTGAGCCTGATCTGAATAACATATTCTACTACCTTGATCAACCTGAAGATGTGATCCAACATAGTCATCCAATGGACATACCTGATATCGAAAATTTCGACGAAGATGAATCCTTCATGTTCCAGAGCGTTGTATTTGACAACCAGTCAGAAAAATAATTACTCAAAAAAAAGATGTAAAAAATAAGAAAGGAAAATCTCGTTCAGAGGTTAACCTTGCAAAGATGTGGCCGTCCCAAATCTGTCGACTTCACATAGCAACCATAGAACATATTTATGATTTCATTGGAGGCATTGAAGCTGAGAATGCAAGACTGAAGGACCGGGTCAAGGAATTGGAAGAATATTTGATTCCTATGCCATTGCTTGCCAATCCTTTGGAAATAGCCATGTTTTCCACCTCTGCAGCCAAGTTAAAAGGATCCTCTAGCCTCCTCGCATCCTGTAGAGGATATGTGGAGAAAAATATCAAGAAAAGAATGGAACTAATTATTGAGGCGTGGGAAAGATCACAAACCATGACTTCCCTTGGAATGAGGGCACATAATTTGCTCGAACATTTGCAGGCAGAGTTAAAAGATGAAGTACATTTGTATTTAAACATGGTCCTTCCTTTTGGCACCATTGTCAACAACATGATAGAAACGAAAAAGAAGAGAACAAGATCTCCCGTCCAAAAACCGGATCGGTCAATTAAATGCATGCTGGAAAGAAAAAGTGAAGAACCTGCATCTCATTGTCCAGTCATTTGAACAAGCCATATCAAAAAAGAAAAATTATTTACAAAGCTAGCCAGAATAAACTTAGCCGGAAGGACCAACGACTTCCAAGATCCCAAATTAATCATCAACTCCTTTCCCTTAACTAAGAAAAACTTCGTTCAATGGGTTGATATTTTTAAGACGTTGTCTTTGAAAAAGTTTTACAACATCCTTGAATATGGTCAAGATGACGTCGACAATTGGCTAGTCAATTATTCAATATAGAATAAGAAAATTGATTAGGCTATGCGCAATCTTTCTTTTGACTTCAGGGAATTAGAAAATGAACTTTTCAACATAAAAATCTTGAATGAGATTAACATCACCCCAATGAGAAGCTATATTGAAGAATGGCTCAAAATGGAATCGAAGCAGGTCGCCGACCAAAGGCAACAGGTAGTTGCCATGATTCCAGTAGTCGTCGATGACATCAATGAAAAGGCATAAGCAAGCAAATAAAAAAAAAGGGGTTATATTTACCATCACTGTAAGTCTATACTGATCACATCCTTCTTTGTTTATCAACCCAGTTATTCCACTTCTTTAAAGAGAAATGTCTAGCCAAAGACTTATACATTTCAAATTATTCTTTTCAGATATTACACTCTACCATCGGCCACTTCTTCTTTCCGCAGTCCTATTTCTTGTACATATTTCTCTTATGGTTTGTGAGAGCCCCAATCCCAGTCTATATGAAAAACACATTTAAATTTCCAGGAATTTGTAACAGACAATATTATTTTTTTGATATATTTCAAATAAAAAATATTGACGTTCTCATAAATTTTTATCTTCCACTATGCTTATGGTATCCCAGTCCATATGACAAATGCATTTAAATTTCCACAAACATGTAAATTTTTTTATATATTTCAAATTAAATTGTTTTTTATCTCCTTTTATATTTATGTTGTGATACATTTTTATGTTCCACTATGAAAAAATTGTATTTTATTAATTTGAATATAACTTTTTTTTTAGTCCGCGTGTCATTTACTTCATGAATACCACCTATGCTTCATGCTGCTTGCCACATCTCTGCTACAGTTTCCATCTACCTCCGCTACTTTTTCCTCTCCCTCTGCATTTATTCCCAATTCAAGTCGGCAGGGACTACACTGCCACACAACACTTGTTAAAATTTAAAATCTATTTATACATTTTTAGAAATGCAATTTCAATAATAAAAAATTACAATTTTACAAAAAGTTATGTAACTAGATATTGGTGATAATTATTTATTTTAAAAATAGGATATTTAAATTTCTTAATAAATAAAATGGAAATCTAAAATTGATTCAAGACAAAGACATTAATCACTTTATCAAATATTAGGAGGCAATTTGTCAAAGAAAAGAAAGAAAATGTAATTGAAATATTTTATTTTATTTTAATTATTATTTTACACTTTTTTATTAGTTTTGTTTAAAATCTTATTAAAATTTAAAATCTATTTATACATTTTTAGAAATACAATTTCAATAATAAAAAATTATAATTTCACAAAAAATTATGTAACTAGGAATTGGTGATAATTATCTATTTTAAAAATATAATATTTAAATTTCTTAATAAATATAATGGAAATCTAAAATTGATTGTTTGAGTTAAAATAGTTTTGATGAGAAAGAAAATTTAAAATAGTTTTGATGAGAAAGATGATTTAAAATAGTTTTGATGAGAAAGATGATTTAAAATACTTTTATATAATTGTCAAACTCTTTTTATTTTCAATGGTTTTTCACAAACTAATGTTTTTTCACCTGTAAATAAAATTAATGAATGATGGGTTATAGGAGGGCCAATTCCAACATACATTTACCTTCTCGCAAACTCTTTACAAATATCTGAAAAAATACTTTTAAAATTGCAAGTTTAAAAAAATATATCCAACCATTCAAAAGCCCCAAATACTTACCAACTTATATCTAGTAGAATTTCACCATCGGAGTTTATAAATTTGAAACTCCAATTGATACGTGCAACTAAACCAAATTCATGATATTAACTTCCATACTTCTGTTCCAATAACCATTTTTTGTAATAATTTTTACTCATTGGAAAATGAATCATCTTTTCTCTGAAGCATTTTCTTCAAGATGTTCAAATACATTTCAGTAATACCAAGTTCAAATATATTAGCTAATAGAAATAAAATAGTGAGGTCCGAGGCTATTGGTTGAGACATATCATTTAGACAATAATCAACATCAAATACACTATTTTAAGACTTGTACAACATATCAGAGGAGGGAAGAGGTGGAGTAATTCAAACTCCTCCCCTTTCAAAAGTATAGCTTCAAGAAAAATAAATAAATACTAGAATTTGGACAAGGATGTCAAGTTAGATGTGGGTGTAAACAATAATTGATAAGGTATTGTTTAATTCTTATTTATATTTGGATTGCAATAACATTGGTTACAAAAGGTAGATTGTATGTATAATACTTATAGTCGGCAAGTAATTCAAGATTTAGAAAAACTGTAATAGGTAGAGGCTTGTTGTATGATTGTATCCAGTAATAATAGAGTCTGTCCTCTATTACATCTCCCTAACAGAACACCATCGCTCCATCCTCTATTGCATCGCCCTAACAGTGAACACCGCTCTATCAAGGCCTAACAATATCCATGAAATATGATATGCATGGCAAGTTCCAGAAATGTTCGACTCTAGAGACAAGTGACCCTACTATTGTTGCAGCGGTTCCATTGCCCGATTGATAAAAGAAAAAACCCTCAAATTTGTGATCCACTTGAATACGTGTACAACTCCACACTTAATTTCATTAAGGCTAACGCAGTATTGCAATTAATTTCATTCAGAACACTGTAATATTTGGATGGGAACATTTTCACTGGTAGACCAACAAAGACGGTTTAAAATATTCCTTATGCCATGTGAAGAATCAACATGTGTCAAGTCTAGAAGGATGGAGAAGCAGCCTGCACGGTACACGATATTCGAGACTTTAACAATGTTTTATAAAATTTATTGAACGTCATAAATACTTTCAAGGGCCCCAGTTGAATAGGTGTCAAATCAAGGAAGATGGAGAAGGATCCTACATGGTATGCGAGATTCATGAATTTAATAACTTTTTATAAAATTTATTGAACATCATAAATAGGTTCAAGGGCCCTAGTTGCATGTCTGGAGTGACAATAATACAAAAAAATTGACCGTAAATGAGGGAAAAAATGCCCTATGACGACCCATGAAATTCCAACCCTGATGGAGAGGAAGGATGGAAGACAGAAATGGAGTACCAATAGTTGATGCCATGACTTTCCTCGGCGTGCATTTAATATTATCTTTTGTTTCACTTTATTAAATCTGTTAGTCCTTGTAAAAAAGTTATTGATTTTTTGTCACAATCATAGAGTCCTTTATTAAATGGAATCCTATCTGACTGGTGATCATTTGTTCGAGTATTAATAATTGGTGCGATACCTTTCTTGAGGAGTGAGTGCAAGTGTACATTTGATATTTAAGAGAGTTCACAAATGATTCTTCCTGCTCAAGGTTTTCAATAACTATATGATTTTTACGCCAATAAGCGTCCCCCTATTGGAATCGATGGTTTAATTAACCTTTTAATCACAAATTTCAATCTTATGGCCAAGAATTAAAGATGTTGGTATATTCTTCGTCTTACACTGAAATCGATGAATGAGATTTAATCTTCATAACTTCCTCCCTTTTATAAATGCATCCGTTAACCTATTTACTTTTTCACATTTACCAAATCATGTTAAGGAATTACTCTCCAACCATCTGATTTCCACGTTTAAGTAGTTAACAAGGATTAATGTGTATGTAACCTTTTATTTCCATGTTTGGATGATTAGCAGGCACCACCTCAATGTCATTCCATGGATAACACGTATCATATTTGGGGCATGTTTGAGTTGCAGTGGGCGTTAGTTGGGATGTGAAATGTGAAATGGCGTTATTCCAGTATGGCCCAGGTTCAATTAAATCACACATTTCCAAATGGAGAGCCATGAGCGCTACCAGGTGGAGAGATGTGGTGAGTGCTACCAGGTGGAGAGCAGTGGCATTTGAATTTCAATTAACTCTCAGTTCATTTATAGTTCATATTTATATGCATTCATATTTTATAATTCCTCCTATTCCATTTAATTCATCCTCAACCGATCAACCTGCATTGAGATTATTGTTAATGGTAATTAGGTATTCAGATCAATATGTATTCAAATTATTGTGTCTTCTATCGGTATGCATTTGGATTATTTGTATTCGACTGGATATGCACTCATATTATTATTTATTCAGAGTACTAGTAATGGTTATTATGCATTCTAATCAATATGCATTCAATTACGGTTAATTGTTACTAGGTTTACTATATTCACTGTAATAGAATAGGTTAATAGGCTTGTTATTAAGTTTTCTATCTTTTAACTAAAGTTATCCTATGCAGACTCAATCATTCCAATGCTAATATTGAGATTTAGTTAACACAAATGGAAATACAAGAAGAATCAATCATAACTCATTTATGGATTCAATACTCATGACAATGTATATTGAAATGAACTATCTAATTAATATACCTCTAATACCCAACAAATCAATTGATGTTCGTTACTTAGAAAAAAAGAGAGGAGGCTCCACTAGAATGAGGAACTAAATCGATCCACTAGAAGGCAATTGATATGACAAATTGAATGAAGGGACCCCACATCTAAATAATATTATCTCTCTTTAAACCTAATGAGATTGTTGTAGTGGTCAGAGTGACAAGCTATACAGTTGTTACAGGTGAATCCTCCTATGGGCAAGCAGATTCCCTCTTGGTATCTAGACCCCTAAAACCAAGACAAAAAGAGTGCTATCATTGGTCATTGGCAACCTTTTAGATCTAATTAAGCTAATGAATGAAAAGGAAGAAGAAAAGTGTAAATTTTTAAATGGCGTTTGTCCTCACAAAATCCAAGTTAAGATTCAATCCCAAGCTCCTCGATAGGTCCTGTAGCACAAACAAAGATACAACAAACTTCCTATTCTACTGAGATTAGCTCAAATACAGATCTATATACTAGAGACAATTTCATGTGGAACAAACATAAACTTGAAAGAAACAGGCCAATCATGTATACATATTAATGAGAACAAATGAAGAGTACTTACAATCCTCTGATGAAGGTGAAACAACTTCTTCCAACTCTCCTTATCTAACCCCTTTTCTCAAGTAATCTACATTGATTATGCTTCAATGGCATCTCGCTTATGGGATCATAAGTTTGGTGTAATTATCAGTCTCCATCTCTTACTCTTCCATGGAAAGACCTCATTATATAGGATTTGGAGGCTTAACCACCATGGAGAGGATCTCTCATCAGATCCACTAAGAAAGGGATCTTTAAGATATTTAGGGAGAAAATATCTCTTAAGGATTTTGGGGAGGAAATATTTCTCAAGGATTTTAAGGAGGAAATATTTCAACCATCCATGAGATCCTCCACCTTCCCTAAAAAATAGGAAAACCAAATGTGAGGTGGATTCTCACACTTAATTACTTTCTTTTTCATGAATATTAATAATAATTCATGTGCACTTGGTTCTCACACTTAATCAATTTATTTTACATGAATATTAATAATAATTCATGCGTACTTGGTATTATGGCCTTTATGTAATATATCCCTCCTCCATATCGACTAGGGATTGTGACATAGGTTATTCCATGGTGTAAAGGTGTATGAGACACTTATATGACACTTTACGACACTTAGGGAGAGGTACCTAGTTGTGCATATTTCATGTGTAACAGAATGCCCCCTAAAGTGTGAGGTCAGAAGAGAGAATGATGGTCGAAACACTTTAAAAATATTTAAAGTAAGGGTGTGGACTTAGAGAACCTGGCAGAAGTTATAAACAACCATCAAACAAATGTTATGACATGTTTCAAACTCAAGGCAGGTGTACCTATGCTTGAGTGATAAAGATTTTCCAGGTATGGCAGCCATAAAATACACTATGGATCCATAATCATATTGACTGAAGAGTATAGCCACCAAATATATAATGTGTATCTATAATTCCATGACATGAACTGATCGTAGCACAAAAAACACACAATGGATCTATGAGATGACAAGACATAGCCACAAACCAATACAAAGTGGATCTATGTAATAGTATATGTGTCAATCTTCAAAAGTAAATCTGTCGCAACCTGGGTAAAGTATATATCAGAGTGATCACTCAACCCAGGGTATTCTTACCGATCCCAATGCAATACGATTCTAACCATGTGAATAGATGTCTTGATGTCGAACATGGCAGAAACCGCTTGATTACTAGTCAATGATGTAAATCGTTAACAAGCGTGAGAGAAATCACCATTGATATCAATGATTCCCAAGGTACCCTAGTACATTCCAACGAATGTGAATGGATGAGCTGAATTTGAACATCTGTGGAATAATTCGATCAAAGTTTAATGATGTAAACCCACTGTCGGACATGAGGAGGCTTGCCATTGAGGCACGCATGTCCCAAGGTACTAATTGGTTTCTAAGTCTAGTTCCTGGATAATGTGTTGAAGTCGACATGAATTGACTCGTCGAAGGAGGGCCTTATGTATCCCCCATCAACGACATGAAATGGACACAGAGATGTAATTAGTGGATCAAACGAACATGGACTGACACGTGTATTGAAATAGGATATTTGTGATGGCTTACTCTTGAGGCAGATATTCCCCTCGAACACTGAGGCACAATAGCAGAAACGTGACATGGACCAAATATTGATGATGCAGTGGATGTTGTGACTTTCGTCAGGTGAACCAAAGAAGTAAAATAAACTCATAGGATTGGCTCAGTGCGGAGCTTCAGGGGATTAAAATGCGTGCAAAGACAAATTATCGTGTTCGAGGGCGACCGTAAGAGTTACTAGTAAAGTTCTCAAAAACTACTTGGCTTGCTTCTTTCAATTTTTCCCCCATCCATATAGACGAGTACCTATTTTTGGTTTAACGAGCTCGAGGAGGGTAACACATGCTCGATATAACTCACCTTCGGTAAGTTTCTCTTCCTTTGTTTAATGAACTTGAAGAAGTAATGGTTTGATCCCGTATGGGCCCTTCAATGTATGATTGTTTAACGATTCTAGAGAAGGTAAACTTGGTTGTTTTTCATATTTAGAGAGTCTAAAAATGACTTAAAGATGACTCGAATGTGGTCCTTTTTTGAAATATTATTCTCGCGAGGCCGAAAAAGAGATAAATTATCACTTGAAAGACGCCCTTTCAAACCTTTTAATGAGTGGGAAAGGAAGCAAGATAACTCAACAATATTTTCATGTTTAGAAACTCTGAAAAAGAGCTTAAAGATGACTCCAAGGGGTTCCTTTTTCGTATAACATTTACGAGTCTAAAAAAGTGATAAAAGTATACTTGGTTACATTCTCATGTATTTAAGAGCTCGAGAAAGAACAAAGACTAAGATCGATACTCTTCCCCCATCTTGAAAGCTAGTGTCTTAACTCCAAAATGATCATCAAAGGCTGGAGACATGCCCCCCAAGCTTTAATTCATTCACTGAATTTGAGCTTGTCACCAATTTCTGTAATAGATGGAGAAAAAGGATACAGGTGGATGAAAATAAGGTTCAAATACGAGACCTAACGAAAGACTCGACTCGACATTTACGAGATTTGGCGAAAGACTCGACCTAACAGGAGAGGTGACTGTTTCATTTTTTAACGAGCTTGACGTAGGAAAAGAACTATGCTCATGGATCTGGGTTCAATCCCCAGATCGTTGTTTCATTTTTTAACGAGCTTTCCACATAGAGAAAAACTATGCTCATAGCTTCTATTTCATTTTTTAACGAGCTTGCCACATAAAAGAACTATGCTCAAGGTTCTGTGTTGAATCCCCAGATTTTTGTTTCATTTTTTAAATCGCTTGCTACAGAGAGGAAAAACTATGCTTGTGAATCCTTCTTGATCATGGTTTCCAAGAGGATAATGCTCTGGAAGGGCACCATGTCAAGGGACAAAACTTGGTCATGGCTTCCAAGATATCTTCACTGGATGGAAGAAGAATGCTCCAAAAGGCACACATGTCGAGGTTCACGGTAGGGGTAAGGATATTAGGCTCCAATAGCCCTACCGAAGATATCACCATGTCAACTACTAGATCTAATTCATTGAAAGTTGAAGGCATGGGAGACAATGCCACATAATTGACCTATGGCAGGGGTGATACCAACTGCATATAAGGCCCGTTTAGGGAGGTCATTGGGTTGATGGTCAAGTCAGGGCCAACAAACAAAATTTGATCAATAGTCACCATTCTTCCATCGTGTGGGAAAGATATCATAGGAAAAAGAGTGGATATAATAGATTTCATGGCATAGACATAATTTCACTTGAGGATTAAATCGAAATCCAAGGGGTCATGTACTACCATAACATCAATAAAGACTGTTGTTTCTCCCAAAGTTATGGGAAACTGAGGAAGGATCCCTAAAAGGTGATTGGTTCTTCTGTTAAAATAAAACAAAGTCTAGGTAACTGGCACAAGTTGAGGATAACCCAAATCTTGCCAAGCAATAGAGGAAAAAATACTAGCGAATGAACCTTCGTCTATTAATGTCTAAGGAACGTCCCAACCACAAATTTTTACTGTAATCTTGAAAGGAATGTGAGAGGGAATACGAGGTCAAGTTAGCACACCCCATTAAAAAAGGATGGCCTCATTACTTGGAGGGAGTTTTGCGGGAGAAGGGGGAATGCGCCCCCAGCATGATAGATTCTGTATCAATGAGAAAAACATGGGAAATATCGGGTTTACTCTCTAGCGGGAGAGTAAGATTGATTGATAATGACATCAAATCGAACACTTGGGTTTCATTCTCCAAGGGGAGAATGGGGTCAATAGGTGGAAACAAATCGACCGCATAGGTTGCACTCTCTAACAGGAGAGAGGGATTGACTGAAGATGGGATTGGAGCAAACACTTTGGCACTCATCAGAGGAAGAGTGGGATTGACTGATGATTTAATCAGAGAAACCACTTTGGCACTCGTCAGAGGAGGATTGGGATTGACTGATGAAGTCACCGTAGAAACCACTTTGGAAGTTGTCAGAGGAGGAGTGGTATCGATCGATGGTAGAATCAAATCAACCACTTTGACACTCTTTGGATGAAAGGCAGGACTGACCGAGGAAGGAACTAGATCAGTCACTTTGGGTTCACTCTGTAGATGAAGAGTGGGGTTGACCAATGATGGAAATTGATCATCTACTTTGGTTAGTTGACCCGAAGGAGTAAAAGAAACTCATAGGATTGGCTCAGTGCAGAGGTTTAGTGGATTAAAATGCATGCAAAGACAAAGTGTTGTGTTCAGGGGAGATCATAAGAGTTACTAGTAAAGTTCTCAAAAACTGCTTGGCTTGCTTCTTTCAATTTTTTCCCCCATCTAGATAGACAAGTACCTATTTTTGGTTTAATGAGCTCAAGGAGGGTAAAACATGCTCTATATAACTCACCTTCGGTAAGTTCCTCTTCCTTTGTTTAACGAACAGGAAGAAGTAAGGGTTCGATCCTGTATGGGCCCTTGAATGTATGATCGTTTAACAAGTTTAGAGAAGGTAAACTTAGTTGTTTTTCAGAGAGTCTGAAAATGACTTAAAGATGACTCCAATGTGGTCATTTTTCGTAATATTAGTCTTGCGAGGCCGAAAAAGAGATAAATTGTCGCCCTTTCAAACCTTTTAACAAGTGGGAAAGGAAGCAAGATCACTCGATAATCTTTTCATGTTTAGAGAGACTAAAAAGAGCTTAAAAATGACTCCAAGGAGTTCATTTTTCATATAACCTTTAAAAGTCTGAAAAAATGATAAAAGTATACTTGTTTACATTCTCATGTATTTACGAGCACGAGAAAGAACAAATACTAAGCTCGATACTCTACCCCCACCTTGAAAGATAGTGGCTTAACTCCAAAATGATCATCAAAGGCTGGAGACATTCTCAATGGTGATTTTCTCTGAGTCCACACCCTTTCTTTTTCATTAAAATGAAATATGGGGAAATATCCATTGAGAATGTCTCCAACCTTTGATGATCATTCTAGAGTTAAGCCACTAGCTTTCAAGATTGGGGAAGAGTATCGAGCGTAGTCTTTGTTCTTTCTTGCGCTCGTAAATACATGAGAATGTAACCAAGTATAATTTTATCACTTTTTTAGACTCATAAAGGTTATACGAAAAAGGAACCCCTTGGAGTCGTCTTTAAGATCTTTTCAGAGTCTCTAAACATGAAAATATTGTCGAGTGATCTTGCTTCCTTTCTCACTCGTTAAAAGGTTTGAAAGCGCTTCTTTCGAGTGATAATTTATCTTTTTTTTGGCCTCACGAGACTAATATTACGAAAAAGGACCACATTGGAGTTATCTTTAAGTCATTTTTAGACTCTCTAAATATGAAAAACAACCGAGTTTACCTTCTTTGGACTAGTTAAATGATCATACATTGAAGGGCCCATACGGGATCGAACCCTTAATTCTTCTAGTTTGTTAAACAAAGGAAGAGGAACTTACCGAAGGTGAGTTATATCGATCATGTGTTACTCTCCTTGAGCTCATTAAACCAAAAAGAGACACTCGTCTATCTGGATAGGGGAAAAAATTGAAAGAAGCAAGCCAAGTAGTTTTTGAGAACTTTACTAATAACTCTTACAGTCTCCCTTGAACACGAAACTTTGTCTTTGCATGCATTTTAATCCCCTGAACCTCTGCACTGAGCCAATCCTATGAGTTTCTTTTACTTCTTTGGTTCACCTGATGAAAGTCACAACATCCACTGCATCATCAATATTTGGTCCATGTCACATTTCTGTTGTTGTGCCTTAGTGTTCAAGGGGAATATCTACCTCGAGAGTAAGCCATCACAAATATCCTATTTCAATACACGTGTCAGTCCATGTTCATTTGATCCAGCAATTACATCTCTATGTCCATTTCATGTCATTGGTGGGGGATACATCAAGGCCCTCCTTCGACGAGTCTATTGATGTCGACTTCAACACATTATCCAGGAACTAGACTCAGAAACCAATTAGTACCTTGGGATCTGCATGCCTCAATGGCAGGCCTCCTTGTGTCTGACAATGGGTTCACATCATTGACCTCTGATCGAATGATTCCACAGATGTTTGACTTCAGTTCATCCATTCACATTTGTTGAAATGTACTAGAGTACCTTGGGAATCATTGACATCAATGGTGATTTCCCTCGCGCTTGTTAACAATTTACATCATTGACCAGTAATCAAGTGGTTTTTTCCATGTTCGATATCAGGACAACTATTCACATGGTTAGAATCGTATTGCATCAGGATCGGTAACAAGACCCTGGGTTGAGTGATCACTCTGATATATACTTTTCCCAGGTTGCGACGGATTTTCTTTTAAAGATTGATACATATACTATTACATAGATCCACTTTGTATTGGTCTGTGGCTATGTCTTGTCGTCTCATAGATCCACTGTGTATTTTTCGTGGCTACGATTAGTTCATTTCATGGAAGTATAGATCCACATTGTATCTTTGGTGGCTATACTCTTCAATCAATATGATTATGGATCCACAGTGTATTTTATGGAAGCCATACCTGGAAAGTCTTTATCACTCAAGCATAGGTATGCATGCCTTGGTTTTGAAACATGTCATAACATTTGTTTGATGGTTGTTTGCAACTTCTACTAGGTTCTCTGAGTCCACACCCTTTATTTTTCATGAATATTAATAATAATTCATGTGCATTTGGTTGTCACACTTAATCAATTTATTTTCCATGAATATTAATAATAATTCATGTGTACTTGGTATTTTGGCCTTCATGTAATTTGTACTGGAGGGAATCATTGACATCAATGGTGATTTCCCCAGTGGATTCACCAATTTCTGTTACAGGTGAATCCTCCTATGGACAAGCAAATTCCCTCTTGCTATCTAGACCCCTGAGACCAAGGCAGAAAGAGTGCTATCATTGGTCACTGACATCCTTTTAGATATAATTAAGCTAATGAAAGAAAAGGAAGAATAAAAGTGTACCTTTTTAAATGGTGTTTGTCATTGCAAAATCCAAGTTAAGCTTCAATCCCAATCTCTTTGATAGGTTTTGTAGCACAAACAAAGATACAACAAACTTCCTATTCTACTGAGATTATCTCAAATACAGATCTATCTACTAGAGACAAGTTCATGTGGAACAAACATAAACTTGAAAGAAACAGGCCAAGCATGTATATATATTAATGAGAACAAATGAAGAGTGCTTACAAGCCTTTGATGAAGGTGCAACAACTTCTTCCTGCTCTCCTTATCTAACCCCTTTTCTCAAGTAATCTACATTAATTATTCTTCAATGGCATCTCGCTTATGGGAATATAAGTTTGGTGTAATTCTCAATCTCCATATCCTCCTCTTCCATAAAAATCCATCATTATATAGGATTTGGAGGCTTAACCACCATGGAGAGGATCTCTCATCATATCCACTAAGAAAGGGATCTCTAAGATATTTAGGGAGAAAATATCTCATAAGGATTTTGGGGAGGAAATATCTCTCAAGGATTTTAAGGAGGAAATATTTCAACCATCCATGAGATCGTCCACCTTCCCTAAAAAATAGGAAACCAAATGTGAGGTGGATTCTCACACTTAATTACTTTATTTTTCATGAATATTAATAATAATTCATGTGCACTTGGTTCTCACACTTAATCAATTTATTTTCCATGAATATTAGTAATACTTCATGTGTACTTGTTATTTTGGCCTTCATGTAATATATCCCTCGTCCATATTGACTAGGGATTGTGACATAGGTTATTCCATGGTGTCAAGGTGTATGAGATGCTTATATGGCACTTTACAACACTTAGTGCGAGGTACCTAGGTGTGAAAATTTCATGTGTAACAATAGCTCAATGGAAGTGTTCTCATTAGCGATAAGGAATATGTGTGTATCACTCAATGTTAACAATTGACAAATTGCTTTCCATTTAGACAACAATAGCCCAGCATGGAAGCATATGTATACATATACATTCAAGACTGGGATCCAAGTCAATTCCTTTATATAATGGCTATCAGAGTTTTAACGCCCCATATTTTGACCTTAGATAGTTAGAACATTGTTGTTTACTAATCTTGATAATTCAAAGTTTAGCGTTTGTTTGGAGTCAGTTAGACCTTGTTAGACATTGAGATGTGTACCTCTAGACCTATTTGTATGTTACATGATATATGCTCATGAAAAAGATAGTTATTTGATTATTTAAGCATAAAAATTAAAATGGGTAAGTTCGGTACATGTATACCAATTCAAGTTATGTTGTGAATGTATAATAGATGCAATGCATGATGTAAATAGGAATACATTTCTTAATTGAGAGTCAATGCAAATATGGATTCTTATATAAATTTGTGATGTATCTGCATCAATATGTGTTATTGGTGAACTAACCTACAGGATGATGAGCTATGTGATAGCCAAATGACTATAGCATTGAGGTAACTGGGATGTTATAGACATCAAGAAGATGGTAAGTGTGGTTTTATGATTTACTTTGTATTTACTATTTAATTTATGATTTGAAATATTACTATGATCTATGGTAAGTGTGGTTTTGACTGGATGCACAACTTGCCCAGAGTGGATTCTTGATGACGTGACTCTAAGACCAGTAGTTTCACAGTATGGCTTGATGTAGGGTGTTGACCCTAGTTCTATGAGGAGGGGTGGAGGTATTTCCCACCGTTTATCCTCCAAAACCTAGAGTCATGGGAGGGATGTGGGAAGTCACGCTCCCCTAGACATGTGATGATGACTGTTAGTTTCCTGTTGGGGAAGCTTGGTCGAGATGTATAACACTTTCTCTCACGGGTTCTATCTGGAGTAAGGTCAATATAGTTGACGCTCCATCTTAGTCCAACAGAGGAAAGGATAGGATGAAAGATGGAAGTAGGTTAGGAAGGAAGGATAATTCGATGTTAGTTGAGAATACTGATTGGGGATTAGAGGTGCCACTATTGTTTACTCATTTGGTTCCTACCATGTTTAAAACCCTCTTTGATTTCCTATTGAAATTTTAAGTGTGACAATGATTTATTGATGAATTCGTGTAATTTAGTTCGTTAAGATTATTAAATGATGCATTACATGATCTGTTGTCCTATGTGTCTTGGTGATCATATAGGAACTATGCACTATAGGAAATGATTGTTTATCGTTAGTACATGCATGAGATATGTGTCCGCTAGCCATGCACACATACCCTACCCATGTACACTAGTATAAGTAATTAATGTATTAATTATTAAAGTAAATTATTAACTATTTAATTGAATGTTTATTGAATTTGTAAATTATATTTCATACAAATATCTAGAAGCATTAAATACATTTTTGACTTTGATAGATTGTGGGAGTGATGAATTAAATGAGCATGTTGGGGTGTTATGTACATTTTGGCGAAAATTATCAAATCACATTTATTATCTAGCATGAGAATAAAGACTTTTTATTTTATTTATTGTCGTTTAATGCAAGTCATTTATATTTAGTTTTATTTTAATATTTGCCCAAAATATCTAGATAAGGGAGATTGATGGATAATAATGAGGGGGTTGAGGAGACTTGGAGAAGTGTGTATGGAAACTTGATAAATAGGGAGAAGAAGTAGAGAGGAAGGGGGGGATGGAGAGGTTTGAGCATGATGAGAGGTTGTGAAATTGTTGGAAGATATAATTCTTGTGATAGTTTTCATCGAGCATTTGTGCTTTGTTGTTTTTGGAGTCATGGGCATGGAGGGCCAAGAAACCGAAAGGTTTCTTGGAGCTAGGAAGCTGTCTAGGCTCCTAGTTGGCCGGGAGGATTTCGTTGTTTCACTCTGGGAAAGCAGGAAAATAATGCTAGGAAGCGCCTAGGACTACATTACAATCGATGAGCTTCGACAAACTAAGGAAGATGTATTTTTCAATGATATTTTGTAT
The DNA here is from genome assembly GCA_000966675.3 of Picea glauca. Lineage (NCBI taxonomy): Eukaryota > Viridiplantae > Streptophyta > Pinopsida > Pinales > Pinaceae > Picea > Picea glauca. Next base: position 127,836 of record JZKD02S1959857.1, on the reverse strand, counting down.
ATACTTTTGTTTTAAGTTGAAAATCTTAGAGTTAACCTATTACTTATTTCATCATGCAATTTAGATTTATCGTTGAACAAATGTAGAAGAAATGTGTAAATGAAATGAAATTATGTTAAAGAAAAGTCGTTATTGTGTATTTATAAAATGAAGAATTAATTGTTAACATCATGGATGGGTGTTACATATGGTATCAGAGCCCAGTTTCAAAACTGAAACCTAGGCTTGACCACCCACTACACTGAGATTTTATCTTTTTAAATATGCAACCCAATTTGGGTTGTTACATGGCATGCCACCTCCATACCTCAACTCCACGAATAAGAGTACAAATTAGCTCAGAAAGTAAAGATTAACTCAAAATCAATCACTTATCACAACTTCTCTTGATTGCTCTTGATGATTGATCTGGGGGAGTTCTTGTTGATGAGAAAAATTGGAAGAAAACAACAGACAGTGACCAGATAGTGGAAATCTCTTTGTCAAATAGATCCACAACATAACTCAATCACTAGAACAGTTGCTGGTTCACAAAACTGTAACTTCCTGATGGGAATGGATATTTTTTGAAGTCTATCTATATTGGGTATGTTGTTTCCGCAGTGGTTATTGATAAAATCCAAATCTGGCATCCATGTTAACACATCACATATTGTATGCACAAAATTTTGTTGCTTCTTAAGTTGTTATTGATAAAATTGAAGTCTCGCACCCATGTTGAGACATCATGTTGTCTGCACAAACTTTTAACTCTGAGAGTTTAGTGAAGCCACACAAAAATCATCAAATTCCAAAGAACAATCTATATAGCTAGTTTGTTATGCACTACATCCCATGGAACCAACTTTACTTGCAATCCATTCACCATTTGGAAGCTTAATAGCAGCATTCGCTAGAGCCTCAACATCATAATTGAATTCTTGTTATTTAAAATGTGAAAAGACAATCGATATCAACCCTGTCAATATGTCTGAGGTAGAACTTCTTAAATTTTGTTTTGAGATGCACTACCTCTGCACACAAATTAGTCATATCTTCATTCTTAGTTTTCCATAAGCCATGAATTAGAATTGGTGCATCATAGCCAGATATGTATGCTACATGGGAATCACCCTAGGTTGTTGAGTTTCATGATATTGTTCCCTACGCTTCCTTTCAGCTCTCACATCTTGTCTCCTTCATTTTTCCCTTGGGACATAAGTGCCATCATCCTTTTCAATGGCATCTGAATTTGTCTTAGCATATTGTATTCTCATTGGTTTATCATAGAAGGGAAAGGCTTGCATTTTCCAGAGTGCATTAGTAGCAGCAGAGACTTCATCAGAAAAAAAAAAAACAACCCATGCCTGACCCCAATGCTTCAGAGTTTTGAGGACAATAACATGTATAATTTTTCCAAATTGAGAGAAAACTGCATACATAGACTTTTTGAGCTCATCTAAATTGGTTTTCTCATTGAGATTGTTGATATAAATGGTCATATTTGGAGGAATATCTGAGGACTGCATCCTTGCTTCCCGTATATGTAGTTATGAGCTGCTTCGCCAAATATTATAACCTCTCCTTTTCCACTTTTAAACCCTATCATAAACCTCGCTCTCTACTATGAATATCATATTTTCCTGGTTCATGTTAGGTTCATCATAAGTTTTCCTTTCTACCCAGTATGTCAATCTTTGTCATCTCACATAAAACATTGGTTAAATGCACAAGATATTCAGTATTAGATGGCCTTCATTATTTGCAGATCCATCTGTATCTGTTATTTGTCGCATAACTGACTTCTTTGCCTTCCTGTGTTTATAGGCATACATATAGAACATCCCAATATCAATGAAAAGCAGTGCAAAAGCAATGCCAATGGAAGTTCCTTCGATCATCCCCGCACTAATTCTTCTTCCACTTGGATCTAAAGGGAGATAATTTCCATTTGGATCTTGATTAGGCACGAAAGCAATCCCGCGGGCATTGGAAAAATCAACAGAAGGATTATACGCTGTCAACTCGGAGGAGGGGACATTGTTGGTTTGGCTGAGGATGGAGAGACTATCGGTAGTGGCATTCATGAGAGGATATGTGAGGAAGATCCCATCGTATTTGTTGATTTCAGCATTCCTACACAAATAATTGATACTAACATTTACTGTTGAACCTTCCGGAATAGAATTTTCATTATAAGAATTCTGCAGCCATGGAGTAGTGGTGAGGTTCACGTACTTTCCTGCAATAATATCATAGGTGTCACCACCATTCAAATTATACTGAAATAGATGTCCCAGGTACCTGTTATCGCCCTCACCCGGGAAATCGCACGAGAAGGGAATCTTGATCCTAATGCCAAATATATGAAATTATTATTGTTGATTACACCACTGTTCCAAGTCTTCAGGCTTTCAGAAGTGACAACATCATTAAAGAGAGTTAAAATATATGTGATGTTAATGCCCTGATTGACGTAAAAGGAGACGAGGGCCACTTTACAGCCTATGTTTTCTATCGAAACCCAAATCCGATATCTCTAACCTGCCATCACTTTTTTGTAGAAACCCAAACCTGATATCTCTGACCTGCCATCAATGTCCTGTTAACCAACCTTGGAGCCATATATTTTAACTATTTCAATCTCCTCCTGCTACACTGAGCACTGCCACCTTGCCAAGATAAACCCCACTCCAAGCTAATGCAAATATTTGGACTATTTCGGTGTCCTCCTGCTGCACTGAGCACTACCACCTGGCTGAAGTAAACTCAAGACTCCCTTGAAACGCGACCGAAGATTGACAATACATTCACGAAATTAAAAAAATAAAATAAATAAAGAAAGAAAGAAAGAAAGAAAATAATAAAATATAGTAACAAGGGTAAGTGAGTAACCAATCCATGATAGAGTCTTCTAGTCGTCAAACAACATAGTCACCTGTCTTCCCCAGTAAAATGTCATGTACATCATCTTGAAGGCCTTGAGATCGAATCCGAAAGAAACCCCTTTTGCACAATTTGGCTACAAATACCCTAACAGATCTGATCGAGGGCCTAATCCTCAATATTGAAATAAATACAAAATAGACAATTCTGATTGGGTATTTCAGAATTCAGAAGATGGGAATTTTATTTTTTATATTTTGCATATAATTCACATGGACCTAGAAAGAAAAGGCTGTGAATTGGTTGGCTGAAGGTTTTTTGTTCCAAGTTGGTTGAACTGATCTGATTTAATGAATTTGAATGAATGTTAAGGAAGCAATAAGGCTCATTGACAATCAACATGTTGCATTTAAAGTCTACCTAAACCACGAAAGATTTAATGATGATTGGAAGGATATCAGGCAGCCCTATCTTGAGCCACACGTTAATGTGATAGTATGGGGAGTTGTCCCTTACGGTGCGTAAAGAATAATATATAAAGATGTGAGGTACCCTTGCAACTTAGTAAATCTTCTATGTTTTGTCTTTAACCAAAGGATAAGAGAGGATAAACTTATGGTGGTGAAAGAAGGATCTCCTATCTCGAGCCACACGCTAATGTAATAGTATGGGGAGTTGTTCCTTGCAGTTTCTTTAAAGCAGTAGTGTGGGAGTGTTATTCCCTGCCGTAATTTTTATTTCCTGATTTTGTAATATGTAGTAAATAGCCCATGATTTCCATAAATAATCAACTAGTGTGTTCATAATGTTTGCCATCGATGCAGATTGATTGTTGTTTGGTTATGCCCCTGATCCAGGTGGATATCGGTGGCCACCCACCTTTTTCAACTTGCTCAAAACAGTTTTCTGGCAATTTTGGCAATTTATTATTTTTAGCAGGTTTTAACTTCCAGGGCCATTTTGAGGGCCTAAATGAAGGTTTTTTGAGATTGAGGTTCTCAATGATATCCGATGGCATGATTGAGCCCCCAAAATGAATCTCCTCGATGATACCTTTCCAACGAGCTATCACACCCCTAAAACAGAGATCGTATGCAAAAGTTACAACCCCAGGAAGTTGATGAACTAACTTACCCAAACGGGGCCCACATGACTTTTGGTGCTTCAACTCCTAGGGTTAGGTTTTTGGATGTCTATGACTTTTGGAATTATTGTCTATTGTAAAAAGGCCTCTAGAGCCTCATTGTAATCATCTTCTCACGGATGCGAGTAGCAGCCACATC
>JZKD02S1959857.1:105513-119222 GCA_000966675.3 Picea glauca | reverse complement strand
GATGTCTATGAATTTTGGCATTCTCGTCTATTGTAAAAATGCCTCTAGAGCCTCATTGTAATCATCTTCTCACGGATGCGAGTAGCAGCCACATCTCTTCTCAGAGATAAGCTACTAGCGCCCTAGCTAGTTTATTTCCATATTGTCTGTAAGCATATTTCAGTCATTTGTTATTAATGAAATGAAGTCTTATTTCCGCTGCATCTCTGTGTTTATGTGTATTTCTGTATTTCATTGTGTTCCTACATAAATCCGGATCAGCCCCATCTTTGAACAGAGTGCCCACTGACATAAACCATCACGCTTGATGGTCTACCACAATTAATTGCAATAAATCCATTAAAATGAGCTCACAAGATTGACCATTATTCTGTGTATATAATATAGATCAAGTGATGCAGGTTGCGGGTCAGTTGTTTTCTCATGTGGTTTTTTTTATTTGATTTATGAGAATGTCACGAGCATAGGAGATTATTACAATGGATTTTTTTAGGAATTTACGAGAGCAAGGAAAACACTTCGAAAATTAAATATGGCGCTCCATGCCTCAATAAAAAATGTATTATAATAATTGTACCTCCTATATTACACCAAAAATGCCTTAAAACTGTAGATTCATTTCATCAACTGAATCTGTCCCCGGTGCATCTTTATCTTCTTCTCCTCCCTCCTTTGCTGTGGTGCTGAGGTACATGGGCCTAGAGCTAGACAAGAGAATCCTCAATCACTTTCATGTCTAATGGACCAGACATAGAACCCATAGAACCAGTTTGCATCATATATAATAGTGAGTGCACATTTCTCCTCTGGATCGAGACTAGGTCAAGTGGGCAATTGAATGATTGAAATGCATCTCGGTGATCGCAACTTGTCATCCCACCAAGTGCATAGTGTGCATCATACAATAGATAAATCTATGAATTTATCCTTTGTGTTTGGTAGTAGCGAAAGCTTAGGTGAAAATTTTGGGCATTACGTCGGATCAGGATTGAACCATGAGGTATAAGTGGAGATTCTTTAATATCCACTAATGATCTCAGAGTGTGCATCTTTCATAATGATATCTTTCATTATCATCGGATGAGGCCCCATAAACCATGATATCTAACCAAGCTATTGGCACTCTATGGGCTACGACTCGTAAGCGTAATCTGTAGTTAGTTTCACCTCTTAGTGAATTCCCACTTCAGTGTATGAATTTTTGGTCAAAGCGTATAGCTCATCCATAAATCTCAATAGTGAACCGGGAAAAGTAGGGGCGAGCAAATATGGAGAGATATCATGCTTGCGAGGGAACTTATGTTTATAAGCGAAACACTTTAGGTTCTCTACTAGTCTGAAGAAACCATATACATCTCATACCTATAGAGAACGACTTGTATCTTAAAACGGAGTAATGTCGGACCTAAACCACTGCCCCAAAAGTACCAATTATCAAAAATATTAGATCAGCGAAAACCTACAAAAATAAAAAGATAACGAGAAGTAAAAGATCTCAGAAACCACTAGTCAACTATAGATAGAGACTAAAGACTATGCGAATATCCAGTAAGGTACTCCCACCTTAATGGATCCAAACAAAGACGTGATTATGATAATTCAAATTAGTTTTCAAATTCATCGAATGACTACCAATCATAGCAGGTCCAGGTGAAGATAATAAATGATAGACCAAATGCTTCAGAACATCCAAATGCTTCAGAACATAGTATGAAAATATGCTTCAATAAACAAATTTAGCGCATGCTACCAAGGGAAGAAATTCAGCCCAAACACTTATATAGGTGATAGGTGGAGTATCATCTGAAGTAGAAGCCACTAAAGACATGATAATACTTGATTTCCATTATTAGGGGGATGAATAGCACAATGCTCTAAGGGCATCGGCTCTCTAGGATAATGTAAACATGCCTCTGTAAATTAATTTCTACACACTGATACAACATGGATAGAATCACATGCATGTAATGTATCCATAGGTGATGCAATAACATATTCTAAGACAATGGCTTATCTATAATAAAGAACTAGATCACTAGAGTGTAGGGTTCCACTGTGGTTAGCAACATGATGTTTTCCATTGGCATCACCTCATGGGAGTCATTCCAATGAGAAGTTCTCTTTATTACTTGCATATCATCATTTGTGTAGTGGAGGTTGAATAAGGTCTGATATCAAACTATGTGAAAGTAAGAACCACAAAAAATGATTACATGTTTGATCTAGCATGGATCCACTTTGCACTTTATGAATAGGGGTAGATCCCTAATAGTAATTAACTCCTGATTGAAAGGTCAGGGATATCCATTCACATTCCAAGCTACCTTACATTTCATGTACCTCTCCCATAATTGAAACTAACCATTTCCTAACCTATTTCTCATCTCCATGTAGCAACGACCTCTTGCTTGTTGCCTTACTCTTTTCTAGGCAACCCCTTGCTTGTTTCTATCTTACTCTTTCCCTCTTACAATGAAACTGCTTAATCCCAACCAACATCATTTGCTACAACTATTACTTTACATGCTATTGCTCCTAGTAGGCTATTACTTTATATGCTACTCCTACTAGATCTACTAATTTAGTGGATTTTATATTAATTTAAACCATTGAAACAAGTTTTTTTTTTTTTTGATAGGACAAGATATTGTAAAGGAAGGAAATAAGACTACAACAAAATCTATATAAGGAAGAATCTAACCTTATCAATCCTAAGTATGTTTTGTAGAGTAGCACTTAAATATGATCTAACCTTAGTAATGCTAAGAGTAAATGATACGTCATTGTTACAAGAAAGACATTGACCACTTGCAAGAGGTTATTTTCATGAGAAGGTCAACAACTTGTAAACTTATCATTGGCTAGAAAAATATTACATAGTTAATGGAGAATTTGGTGTGGTGTACCATTGAAAKTTTACTATCTTAAGARCATAKMTTATGCACTTGGGTTGCTTCTATACKTAGGAGYGAGTGGGAAWGAGTCTTGAGCCTAGAGAGAGTGTAGTGCGAAGGAGGRAKTTGTGCATTGTACTTAATYAKTATGTAGGTTAGTATGGYRATATTGACAACATAAGACTRTAGTRGGTRCTTATGTTTAGTTCCACATTCTAATGAACATTCAAATGGATATTGTAAGTGAGCCTATGTTGTGAATTTAAAACTTGAGTTTAGAATGATAAGTGAAGTATCATGACAATGTGTTTTATTATGTCATAAGGCATGGCATGTTATATCAACCGAGTTCTATTAGTCACTATGCACGAGTCCGTTGTAAGAGGGATGAGTTATATAAATGGGAGGAAACACCTTGAAATGCATTAATTGGTCTAGCAACTACTTGTTCACTAACAAGGATTTTTCCCTATGAAGAAACTTTGTTTGAAAATAAATAAGTAAATAAATAAATCTATATGAGGAATGATGAACACATGCTTCCCATTGTTAAAAAAGTCTTTCATGGTAGGGGAAAGAACTTGAAAGTGCTAAAAATGGACAAGAAAAGAGCTAGATACCAAAGTTAGTAAGTACTATGTAGGTATAGAGGATATAATTTTGAGACGTAAGAAGTATAATGCTGAGAAGAGAAGACCTCAATGACAAATGACTAAATATTTTGGAATGAACTCTTGTAGTAAATTTATTATTGGTATAAAACGTTCACTAATCCACGTGTCAAAACGATGCTCTTTATGTATAGGCATAATTGTAATAGTGAATTGATGATAGAAAGCAAGATTTTCCTTGACCGTGATAAAGAGAATCCTATACTAGGCAATTAACTTGTTTGAGATATAATATATACACCTTAAGAAAAGAGAGATATTCAAGACAATGGAAAAACAAACAATGAAGTGATGACATCACATGAAAATCATTTAGTATTATATTATTCAATGTTCCTAAGCATGGGAAATTTTATGATGGCATATGTATTGTATCACTCAAGATAGAGTGAAAGTAAAGTCAATGATAATTGGTTATAATTTTTAAGATATTCTAGGTGGAATTATATGCTTGGCTTAAATTATAAACGAACTCAATATAAGATTCACTTAACTAAAGAACCAATAATAAGATAATATTTTAATTGGCTATCAAACTAGAAGACTATACTTTAATATACAACTTAAGAAGAATAAATCTATAAGAGAACCATGTCATTTCATTAATTTAATTACCAATGGTAATAAAATCGAGTCAAGAAATAGTAAGGTGCCTACTAAATAGGCATAGTTGCAATCAATATATTAATAGACTCGGCATGTTTTAATCAAGTCATTATCTAATGAGACCAATATAATGCAAGGTTTGCTATCGTGAAAGATAAATAGAAGTTGTGTCATAAATTATTCTCATATTGTGAATTATCATAACTTCATGACGAAGTTTCTTGAAGGGTAGGTGTATGTAACACCCCATATTTTAACCTTAGATAGTTAGAACATTGTTGTTTACTAATCTTGATAATTCAAAGTTTAACATTTTTTTGGAGTCGGTTAGACCTTGTTAGACATTGAGATGTGTACCTTTATACCTATTTGTATGTTACATGATATATGCTCATGAAAAATATAGTTATTTGATTATTTAAACATGAAAATTAAAATGGGTAAGTTCGGTACATGTATACCAATTCAAGTTATGTTGTGAATGTATAATAGATACAATGGATGATATAAATAGGAATACATTTCTTAATTGAGCGTCAATACAAATATGGATTCTTATATAAATTTGTGATGTATCTGCATCAATATTTGTTATTGGTGAACTAACCTACATGATGATGAGCTATGTGATAGCCAAATGACTATAGCATTGAGGTAACTGGGATGTCGTATACATCAAGAAGATATTGCATGCTATAAGTTGTAATAACTATTTAATTTATGATTCAAAATATTACTATGATCTATGGTAAGTGTGGTTTTGACAGGATGCACAACTTACCCAGAGTGGATGTTTGATGATGTGACTCTAAAAATAGTAGTTGCATAGTATGGCTTGATGTAGGGTGTTGACCCTAGTTCTATGAGGAGGGGTGGAGGTATTTCCCACCGTTTATCCTCCAAAATCTAGAGTCGTGGGAGGGTTGTGGGAAGTCACACTCCCCTAGATGTGTGATGACGACTGCTAGTTGCCTGTTGGGGAAGCTTGGTTGAGATGTATGACACTTCCGCTTACGGGTTCTATCTGGAGTTAAGTCAATATAGCTTACGCTCCATCTTGGTCCAACAGAGGAAATGATAGGATGGAAGATGGAAGTAGGTTAGGAAGGAAGGATGCTTTGATGTTATTTGAGAATACCGAATGGGGATTAGAGATGCCACTATTGTTTACTCACTTGGTTCATACCATGTTTAGAACCCTCTTTGATTTCCTATTGAAATTTTAAGTGTGACAATGAGTTATTGATGAATTGGTGTAATTTAGTTCGTTAAGATTATTAAATGATGCATTACTTGATCTGTTGTCCTACGTATCTTGGTGATCATATAGAAACTATGCACTAGAGGCAATGATTGTTTATCATTAGTACATGCATGAGATATGTGTCCACTAGATACGCACACATACCCTACCCATGTACACTAGTATAAGTAATTAATGTATTAATTATTAAAGTAAATTATTAACTATTTAATTGAATGTTTATTGAATATGTAAATTATATTGCATACAAATATCTAGAAGCATTAAATACATTTTTTGACTTTGATAGGTGGTGGGTGTGATGAATTAAATGAGCATGGTGGGGTGTTATGTACATTTTGGGGAAAATTATCAAATCACATTTATTATCTAGCATGAGAATAAAGACTTTTTATTTTATTTATTGTCGTTTAATGCAAGTCATTTATATTTAGTTTTATTTTAATATTTTCCCAAAGTCTGTTCTCGTGGTTGCTTCTCTCATGCTACTAATGGCGACATTGTTGCTCAGTGAAATCCCTACAATTGTGGTCGTTGCTCGTACTGGACTGCATCCCAACCCACATTCTCCAAATCCGCCACCGCCACATGTTCAGTCTTTCGTCGAACTTATTATGAATAATTACTAATTCATCTTTCTTATACATTCAATTAATTGGATGAATAATTATTTAAATTATAATAGAAAAATATATAATTCTTTTAGTTATTAAAAAAATAAAAAAAATGCATTCCAACAATTAATTTAAAAATAAATTATCATATCGAATAACTAGTATAATTAAATTATTATATAAAATAACTAGTATAATTGGAAAATTGTAATTGTTATGATTATTCCTTCTTAATAATATTAAGAAATATTCCTTTAATTAGAACATTTTAATTGCTAATGTCATCAACAAACTCAACTCAAACATTACACAATTTTATATATTAATTATATGTTGGTAATTAGAAGAAAGGTGTCACTGATATTAAAGTTGTGCAATAAAGAATATCGCACTATGAAAATAGTTATACCTTATACAAATATTGGTATCCTTTAATAAGTAAAAATATGTTCTTAGTCCTTTAAAGTTAAAGGTTCAAAAAATTTAATATTTGCATGATAAACATAACCCAATTTTGCAATCTCATGAATAAAACTAGATATTGCAACATGATGAACATATTAATGTTGCAATGTGACAACCATAGTAGCATCATAATTTGACAATCATAGTAGCACTGCAATGTCTCTAACATGGTCCTCTCATCTTAATGTGACAAACATAACCCCACCGTCGTAATGTGATGAATTTAGCCATATTGTCGCTCTCTGATGAACATAGCGTTGCAATGTGATGAACATAGTAATGTTACAATGCGACAAACATAGTAGCGTCACAATCTCACAAACATAGTAATGTCCCAATTTTTCAATCATAGCCCTATCATGAGACGAACATAACCCAATTTTGCAACTAGACAAACAAAACTAGACGTTGCAACATGATGAACATTGTAATGTTGCAATGTGATGAACATAGTAATGTGACAATATGACAACCATAGTAACGTCGTAATGTGTCGAACTTAGCCTTGTCGTCACAATACGACGAACATAGCCCCATTGTCATAATCTGACGAATATTGCAATATTTTCATAATGTGATGAACATAGCCTTGTCATCACAATCTAGTGAACATAAATATATTGTAGGAATGTGACGAACATAGCCTTGAATATCGCAATGTGATGAACATAACATCGAGTCTCTAGATTGGATGAACATAACATTGACTCTCACAATGTGAAAAACATAACCATATTTTCACAATGAGACGAACATGACTCGCCATAACCATATTGTCGCAATATGATGAACATAACCATAATGTCGCAATGTGATGAACATGACTAACCATAGCCACATTATTTCAATGTGAAGAACATAACTATATTGTCACAATGTGACGAACATGACTGCCCATAACCACATTGTCGCAATGTGACGAACATAACCATATTGTTGCAATTTGATGAACATGACTGGCCATAACCATATTTTTGCAATGTGGTGAACATAACCATATTCTCACAATGTGAAGAACATGACTGGACATAAATATATTGTCACAATATGAAAAACATGATTGGCCATAACCATATTGTCGCAATGTGACGAACATGACTGGCCATAACCATATTTTTGCAATGCGGTGAACATAACCATATTCTCTCAATGTGACGAACATGACTGGCCATAACCATATTGTCGCTATGTAACGAACGTAACAATATTGTCACAATGTGATGATCATAGCCTCGTTGTCGCAATGTGATGAACATAACCATATTATTTGCAATGTGATGAACATAGCCTTGTCATCGAAATGTTATGAACATGACCATATTGTTCACAATGTGTCAAACATAGCCCTATTGTCGCAATATGACGAACACAACCCCTCTTTCGTAATGTGAAGAACATTTCCATATTGTCACAATGTAATGAATGTATCCTTTTCATTGTAATGTGACGAACATAACTATATTTTCAGAATGTAACGAACATAGCCTCAAATCTTGCAATGTGACGAACATAGTGTCGTGTTTCTCAATTTGACTAACATAGCATCGAGTCTCGCAATGTGACAAACATAACCATATTGTCGCAATGTGACGAACATGACTGGCCATAACCCTTATGTCGCAATGTGACAAACATAACCATATTGTCGCAATGTGATGAACATGACTGGCCATAACCACATTGTCGCAATGTGATGAACATAACCATATTGTTGCAATGTGATGAACATGCCTAGACATAACCATATTGTTGCAATGTGATAAACATGACTCGCCATAACCATATTTTTGTAATGTGAAGAACATAACCATATTGTCATAATGTGATGAACATATCCTCATCATCGCAATGTGATGAACATAGCCATGTCATCACAATGTGATCAACATAACCATATTGTTGCAATGTAATGAACATAGCCTCGTCATCCTAATGTGATGAACATTTCATCATCATCACAATGTGACACAAATATCTTGTCGTCATAATGTGACAAAAAATGTCTTATCATCGTAATGTGATGAACATAGCCCTTTCATCGAAATAAATGTAATCTCATCGCAATGTGATTAATATACGACATTTAATTTCATCACATATCCATATGCCATACAATGTACATACGAAATTTATGTTCATCACATAGCCACTTCTTATTTAAATGTCTTATGATCGCAATGTGATGAACATAGACTCATTGTCGCAATATCCCCATCATTGTCAATATGTGACAAAAAATATTATATTATCGTAATGTGATGAACATAGCCCCATCGTTGCAATGTGATGAAAATATCATGTCATCATAGTGTGACACAAATATCCTGTCATCACAATCTGACAAACTTAGCCCCTCCCTCGCAATGTGAAGAAAATAACCATATTTCCATGATACGATGAACATAGCCTTGTCATCACAATGCCATCAACATAGCTTCGTCATTGAAATGTTACACAAATATCATACAATCATAATGTGACAAAAAATTCCAAATGTCGTTATATTAATGTCATCCATGGTCTTGGTCAACCATTGTCACCTATGAACAAGAACTGGTAAACATGATTAACCATTGTCAACCATGGTCAACCATAGGCAACCATGGTCATGGTCAACCAAGTTAAACCATAATGAAGGTCATCCATTACGAAATTGATATGCATGCCTGTATGAAAATCAGACTCCATAAACTCAATACATAATGAAGAACAAATAATGACCATTTCTCATTCATTGAGAGAGAGAGGAACACGTTTTATAGGAAAGTCTTCTCATGGTTACAATAGAAAAATCTAAAGTGAAAGAAAACTACTAAGTATTACAATAGGAACAGTGGAGGCTTTTCTTTATTAACCATTATAATAGAAAAAGATAAAACAATATAAATATAATAAATATTTTATAGAAGTTTCATCCACATCCGAGTTGGTGAAGGAAGGCATGCCCCCTTCCTGGTAGCCTAGAATGCCAACCATAATGAATGTTTATAGAAGTTAACCATGGTGAAGGTCTATGGAAGTTAACCATGGTCATGTTCAACCATAATTAACCATGATCATGGTAATCCACGGTCAACTACAATTAACCATGGTCATGATCAACCATACTTAACTTTTCCTTCCCAAAGTCAACCAAGTTCTACCAAAGTTAACCATGAGCATGGTCAACCATAGTAAGAATGATCATTATAAATTAATTTACTAATACTTTAATAACCTATTATTAAAGTATTAATATTTTTTTAATGTTTTATTGTATTAATTCTTTAATATTAATGTTTTAATATTAATATTAATAATAATATGTTTTTATTAATAATATTAATAAATACATTATTAATAATGTATTTATTAATTTATTATTACTTTAATAATGTATTATTTATACTTTATTTTATTAGAGTATTAATACTTTGACAATGTATTATTTATGCTTTATTTTATTAGAGTATTAATACTTTAACAATGTATTGATGTATTAAGTAATTAATCATTTACATTATTAATGTATTAGTATTTTAATATCTTACATTATTACTTAATTAATACATTACATTATTAATGTATCATTTAAATAATAGGTTACATTACACATTAATGTAAATTTATACTTTAATTCATACAGTATATTAATGTAATAATATATTAATTGTTTAGTAATTTCTTACTACTTTATTAATGTATTATTTTTTTGTGTATTGATATTTTATTAATATCTTAATGTATTAATACTTTAGTAATGTTTTTATTAAAAATGTAATAATGTATTGATTAATTAAATTAATACATATCAGTACATTTTAATGGATCAATGTTATTCATAGTCAACTATATTCATGTTCCATAAATGTTTTAATAATTTCAATAAATTAAATATTTTAATGTATCAATCACATTCATAGTGATGACCATAAGAAACCATGATCATGGACAACCACACTCATTTTCAATAAATGTATTAATACTTTAATAATGTCTTATTAATGTATTACTACATTAATAATGTATTTATTAAGATAATATTTCTTTAATAATATATTTATTAATATATCATTACTATAATAATGTATTATCAATGTATTACTTTACTAGTGTATTAATACTTTAGCAATGTATTACCTAATAATGTATTAATATTTTAATACTTTTTTAGTAAATACATTAACTTCAATGCATTACTAATTTATTAATGTGTTAGTGTATTAATACATTAGTAGTGTATTTATTAATGCATTTAGCGTATTTATTGATGTATTCAATATATTAATGCTTACTATTAATGTAATATATTAGTCATGTATTTATTAGTGCATTAATATTTTAGTAATATATTTATTAATACATTTATTGTATTTAATAATACATTTAATGTGTTAATGTATTGATTGATGTATTTAATGTATTATATTATTATTGTATTAATACTTTGTCAATGTATAAATTACTAATGTAGGAATGCATTAATTAATTAATTAATATATTAATATATAAATTACTAATGTAGGAATGCATTAATTAATTAATGTATTTAGGTATTAATTTATTTATTCTTGTATTTATTGATTTATTAATGTTTTTATTAATAAATTAATGTATTAATAAATTAATTAATGTATATTTGATGTATTTAATATATTAGTGTTTGCTATTGATGTATCCAATATATTAGTAATGTATTTATTGATGTATTTAATTTCTTACTTTATTAGTGTATTAATATTTTAACAAATGTATTAATTAATTAATACATTATCTTATTAATGTATCAATTAATTAATTCTTTACATTACACATACTTAATTTAAATTAATACATTAATTTATACATTATTATTATATATTACATGGTAATAATTAATTTACATTAATGGTCATCCTTAAGGCATGTTGGTCGTCAACTAGCAACAACCACTTTATAAAAGTGGTTGATAATTGTTAATTTAAAATTCTTGTTTTACAATCATAATTGTTAATATTAAAATGATAATTCTATTTATTGTTCATACTCGATTTCATATTTAATAATATTTTTTTCAATTTTATAAAAGATTAAAATAATTATTCATGGTATTAAAATTTTATCAGTAATATTAATTATAAACTACTAAAAACTTTATAAAAAATAAAATTATTATTTATGGTCTTAAAATTTTATTAACAATATTAATATTAGAAATGGGTTAGCAATTGAAGATGCTAGCATATTCTTCCGAGTCCTTCCAAATCAACTAATTAAATTTAATCTTCATAACTTTTTAACATTTTTAAATGCATGTGTTAGCATGTTTACTTTTTCACATTTACTATCATGTTAACTTACTCTCTCTTCATTTAATTGCCACTTTTAAATAATTAACAAACTTATTTCACACTAAATATTTACTTCACCATTAACCTTTCATTTGTTTTACATAACCTTTTATTTGTTTTACATTTGACCACATCTCCCATACAACTACGAACTACCCAACTACCATATTGGTTTGTTAGCTTCCTTTGCCATTAGCTACTCCCATACAACTACCATATTGGTAGGTTTGCTTCCTCTGCCCATTAGCTAGAAAAATTGATAGAGAGCAATTCACGAACTAGCTCGACTCATATTTTGTTAACTTTGCATGCTGTTTAATTATGAAATCGGCATCCATTTTCCATTTTTTGTGATCCTAGAACCGAGTCAATCTCTAGGAAAACTGGGAGTAATCTCGCCATTGGACGTGATCCATCTAGCATAGCCTGCTTTGAATATTTGGATTCTCTATGTATACATTTTCTGTTTGTTTGTTTGTTAAAAATAATGTGGAATTAATAATTAAAATCCGATTTTCTCATATACATGAAGATGGCATAATGCAATCTAAAGAAGATGATGTCTGATTGTTCTATTTTATTGGAGAAGCACTAACCCAACTTTTGGCTGAGAGTTAAAGGGTTCACAAGGTACCTGATGGATTCAATCATCGTGTGCAGTCTTCGGTTTGCCATCACACTTCCAAATATGATTTAATAATTATGTTATCGTGATTTTGAAAATTCGATTTCCAATTGCAATTCAATTGGTAGATTTAAATCTCTAAATTTCCACTTCCAATTGCAGTTCATGTGATAGTTTTAAATCTGTCAAATAATTGTCTCGCAAATGGCAAATAGTTTTCTCGTGAGTGAATTGCAATTCATGTGAGTTTTAAATATGTGAAACAATTGTGTCTCTAATGGGAAATAGCTTTCTCCTGTTTGAATCCGTTAGAGACAGACAAGATTTTATATAAACGATGAGAATATTTACATTAAAATAGGGCAAGGATTTTAACTTGATCACTATCGAGACATAAAAGCTTTTATATGACTATAAATAAATTCAGCACGCTGATTAGTATTTATTACACAAGCTTTTACATGGGTGTAAAATCCCCAAAGTTTGGCATGCAAAATCCCCAAAGGCTTAGGGTTCATCAGTGGTATTAATTTTAGGGTTAGGGAAAGATTGATTCAACCAGAGGCGTCTCCATCCTATTTTGTTCTAACTCCATATGATTTTGAAAGTATTCTGTATCATTTTGAATGTATTTTGTTCGAGCTACATAGGATAGTCCATTTGCTTTTTAAGATAAACCGATGAACATTTCTCTTGATATTTTTCAAAACTTTTGCATATTATAATAAACTATAAGAGCATTGTCAATCACATTTTTCAACATATTATGCTATTTAAGTGGAGTTGAAAATTGTAAACTTTCGAAAGGAAAAATGAATGAACTATAAAAACCACTCGGCAAGCTCTATTTGTTAAGAGTAAAGTCATAATAAACGGTTCAATATAATGCACCCTTTGATGAGCATGAATATCAAAACTTTTGCATATTATAATAAACTACAAGAGCATTGTCGATCACATTTTTCAACATACTATGCTATTTAAGTGGAGTTAAAAATTGTAAACTTTTTAAGGAAAAATGAATGAACAATAGAAACCACTCGGCAAGGTCTATTTGTTAAGAGTAAAGTCATAATAAACGGTTCAATATAATGCACCTTTTGATGAGTATGAAACATTTTGTGTTAAATTTTAATAAATTATTTTATTTTTTTAACATTTACACTACATGGTGATAATATAATATATTAAGTTTATTTTTTATTTTTTTAAAAGTTTATATTCTAAAATATTTATGGTTAATTTTAAAATACTTTAAATC
>JZKD02S1959857.1:75470-95590 GCA_000966675.3 Picea glauca | reverse complement strand
TTGTCCCTTTTAGCAAATTCTCATTGTTGTTCCGTCTTTGTTCACATCTTTCCTACTATATTGATACCTTGTATTCAAATCAGATTTGTATTGGTGCTCATTAACCCCAACAACAAACATAGGGGCATCCTTGCTGCTGAGATAACAACTATTTTAGCACCTGCCTGTTAAACATCAACAAAGAAATATTATCATATAGAGTTCAAATTATACACTGTCATCATTGCACTTTAAACTGTCTGAAATTTATTAGAATCAGTTATGTCAATAATATTTTTCCATGCACCAAAATAATTCATAGATTAGATTGTCCTCCATAGCGGCTGAAAACAGAAGATGACATTTTTTAATAACCTCCTGACGTTAGGAGGGTGAGGAGCCGTTCCCCACAAACGGATATAGGGACTCCACATTCAATCTTCGGTGCCATTGCTGGAGTAATGGGCACATGCTTGTCAGTACCAATTCGTCTGGAATGACCTCCTTTCAGACACAATCCTACAGGGCGAAAACCCCAAGAAAGGAGATGTCAGCCAACACAGATCATATCAGCCAAGAATATCAATTTTATAGATTGAGATAGAGCTAAAGCACACATGCTAACTCTCCTTACTCATGTAAGTAGCGGTATCATGTGTGACAACCCTTTAGTTCCATCAAATACCATTTAGCAATTTTCAAGTACATTGTATTTTTAGGTAGTAGCATATCAGATAAACTTTGAAGGAAAGAAAATCAATAAAAATAACTGAACTATGAAACGAAAATATTCAAACCTTCAAGTGAGCAGTTGCTTTCTCTTTGTCGGTGAAGACACCTGTGGATTCAACCACATAATCGACGTCGACCTCGCCCCATGGTATTTTCTCAGGATTTCTACAGTTTTCAAACCAAAATGTGAAAAGTTCAAGAAATGAGAACAAATAGAGAATTTCAACCTGCATCGAACACTTTGTGCATGCCTAAGCCCAAGTATTAATTGACCTACGAAACTTTTTCTTTCATCGCCATAAACAAGTGTATTACCTGCAACCGAAAACAACGATAGGTTTTTCTCCAAAGAGTAAAGTTTTCGAGTCTTTGACCTTGACTTCATTATGCTTCCATTGGCTGTGGACACTGTCATACTTGAACATATAAGTCTTAAAAATAACAGGGGCATGAAAATTACTAGAGTTCCCGTAAAGGAGCGACAACCGCCATTGCAATTCCAGAAGAAATTATGGAATGGGCAACAATGGTGGTAACTGTTCTGGAAGGCTCCCATCCTTGCAGAATCTTCAGTAATGAGGTGGCTGATAACAATAAGTATATGCCCAAAACTGTATGTCTGTACTAATCCCTTACTGGAAATGTCGATAACATTCCTACCTATATTTAAAAGGAAATCATATATGTAAATTCATACTAACCAGGAATCTATTAAAAAAATCTGCACCTCAATCTTTTTTAAATCCCTACTGCAGAAACAATTCAAGTAATACAAGATTGAAAGGGCGTCAAAACAATATACCAGGGAGATCAACGCGCATAATTATGCCATCATCTGTTTGGGACCAATCGACTCTTGACTTGGACAAAGATACAGCTTCCCAGGACCAAATGGTATATGGCGTGTAATTCCACAGAGGGATTGCGTTGGAGGGATTCGTAAAACTCCCAAATACGAAGGGATTGAATACGTATCCAAACCTGAAAAACGTATCCAATACATCCCTTTTGACTAGAAGAACGAATTGAAGGATGCTTCAGTCAGAGGCTCTTTCCGCGTTTCACCAGCAGAGGCACCACCAAGCGGCGTGGTTATCCATCCAAGCGGTTCTTATGCCGTCTAGAACGTTCCGAACCATATCAACATTGCCACTTAAGAGGTTTGGCTGAACGTTGCGAAACATATCCACTTGAAATGGCTTCCCTCCATACGCTCTCGACAGACAACGAAACTTGAAAAAAAACTCTCCCTAGAACTCCTTTGGCTTAATTAGAATGGGGATTCTATTTATTGTTCATACTCGATTTTATATTTAATAATATTTTTTTCAATTTTATAAAAGATTAAAATAATTATTCATGGTATTAAAAGTTTATGAGTAATATTAATTAAAAACTATGAAATTTTTTATAAAAATTAAAACTATTATTCGTGGTATTAAAAATTTATTAACAATCAAAATTTTGAAGAAAAAATAATAGGCATTTTGTGACTTTAAGAAATTGCATTGTTTTTTTTCTTTATATTTTATTTTTTTTCCCATATATATATGATTTAATAATGTGGTTATAGTGCTCCCCCAGATGGGGTGCTCACTTGATTTGATGGATGTTGCACATTCTAGAGTTATGTGGTTAGGGTACGTGGCAACAAGAGGTGGTTTATTGTCACGTCCTCCTTCACACCCTTGCTGGCATGCAAATGCACCGTCGTCACCTTTTCTCTCACACTAGAACCATGCAGTCCACACTCTTCAGAACCTGCAAGTCCTCATTACAGTGCACAACGAGCCCTCCATGTCACCTCATTTCCAGCCGACAGAGATTTCTTCCCCTCTATCATGCTCGGTGGTTCATTTCCTTCATCGCGACCTCCTTGAGGACATTTCCTTTCTTCACTCTGCTACACTGCTCTGGTGCGTTCCCCACTTTGGCGTTTTGAAGCTATCTGGTGGTCACACCACACACTAGAGCTAGTTGACCCTCCTTCTATACATGCCAAGACCCAGGGGCAAGCCAAGGCGGGGTGCAGCTTGGTATTGGGCCCGGGGAAGGGAGTCCCCGAGCACTCCTCGCACTGTCTCCACCCACTGCATTTTAGACATTCCTCCTCTGTCGGCCTCCATGGATGCTCACCCTCTTGAGGAAGGTTCCCACCCCCCCTCTTAACCACTTAGTCATACCTTATGCTCCCTTCGAACCAGTCGTGGATCCGATCACCCAACTCTCCCCCCTCTCAAACCCCTACGGTTGTAGGGTCGAGTGGTTCGACCACTTGGGCAATTCGATTGGCAATGCTCCACCTCCTCCTTCGCCCCCTCGATGTCCCCTCTTTTGACCCCCCCGTTTTCGCTCGTCTCCTTCCTCTCCATCCTCTCCTTCTACCAACAGGGACAATGAGCTCTTGACCACACTGAATAGCATCAAAAAGGATTTGGAAGACATCAAAACAACCATGCACGATGTCCAAGCACGAGAAGATGACCAGTGGCGCGGAGTGGATAACATGATGGTGTTCATGCAGGACCTCAGAAGCGCCATGGTGGAATGAGAGAAAGGGAAGACACAGGTGCATAGACCTATAAGGAGCCATGTCAGGGTCCAGGTTACTGATACTCCCCGTGTGTTTCTCTTTTTCTCTTTTTCTTGATGCTAAGATTATGGCCCTGCGCGGCACTGTAGATCTCCTGTCTTTATGCATCTGACATTTGGCCCTGCGTGGCCACGTAGCCAACCTTATATATGAATTGGACTTTAGACAATGGTGGTTTCCCGAATGGGCACCGTTCCCTCCTCTCTTTGACTCAAGACACCTAGCAAAGGTGGTTTCCCAACAGGGCACCAATGCTAGGTAACTAGAAAACTCTCAGACATTTGTACTTTTTGCAAGGAATCAATACAAAATCTAACTTACAAAAAAAAATAAAAAATGTGGTTATAGTGTTGGTATTTAATATTTGATTATTATTTCAGCACATTCATTGATTCCATGGCATCTATGTTAGTGCACTAAATACTTAATAGGAATAAACCATGAAATTAAGATTAGAATTTTCTCTATTAAGATTAGTGAAAATCTATAATTGGTATGTTCTTTGTTAAGTTTAGAATAATGAACTTACACAAAATAAACCTTGTCAACATAACAAATACTAAATTTGGATTTATGTATCATTAAATCCTCGCTCTTTTCTTGGGATTGATCATTAATCCTCATTTATTGACTCTATTCATCTTTCTCTATCACACTCATTTTATTCTTGTTGTTCTTATGAGCATTGACATCAATGTTACAAAACTTTTTGTGTCAAATATTTTGAGAATGCCCCATAGTTCTCTTTCCTTGTATCTCATCCCAAATACATGGTCAATAACAGGCATTCTTTTGAGCCTCTATGCTTAGATAAATGTTTTTAATGCCTTAATAGGATTCTTAAGAAATCTATGGAGAAGGTAACATAATTGTTGTTATCATCATATCTATGCATTATGGATTATACTCTAACAATCACTCTAACACACATTTTTATAATGTTTAAGAGAAAGTGAACAATCAATAAAGAATAAAATACATGGTGGTCTCGATGAATAATATCATGTAGACTTATGTTTGTATGAATGATAATAAGTTCCAATGATAGATCTCTTAGCCTAAATAATAATCCACAAACGAAACCATTCTAGATTTTCATTTTCCTAGAGGCCTATAAATGAAGTAGGCCATCTTCCTATCTCTTATAGTGTTTTGATAGAATTATCACGCTTCAACAAAGACCTCTAGCTCTATTTCACTTTTGTTTTTTCTAATGAGAGCATACCAAATATTCTTGGGAGTTTAATGGACACTCACTCTCAAGATTTAGTTTGATTGTAATATCCTTAAGACATGAATGCTTATTAATTCAATATACAATCCTCATGCTTCTCAATCTTTATATTCTCATTTTTAACATTTTTAAATTCCTCCAAAGAACAATCACTCAGAGAGTGGCCTATTAGAGATATAAGACTTACCCATGTAATAATGTCACCTTAGTGACTTTAGGTTAAAAGATTAGGGTTTTCAACTTTTAGGGTTTTGGTCTCTCAAGCTCTTTATAAGAGTGAGGACAATCATTGTAATTTCATACCGTACAATAATAATATTGTTCAGTTTTTATGGAGATCATATTTTTGGTATTGTAACGTTACCTAGGGATTATTTGGTTATCGTAATATGGTATCATAACGGATTAAAATCCTTCTTTAGCCATAGTAAAACATAGCCATATATCAACACGAGTGGCAACCATGATTCTATTGTAACATATAGTTTCCATACACGTTTTTTGGGTCTAAGCCACGGGTAGAGCTATCATGATTTGAAGGAGCCTCCATTGCAAATATTTAAGACACCTAGTTTTGTTGTTGCCTGAATTAAACTGTCGCCAATCATATGAAAATCATGTATTTGCACACTTAGAAAGCACTCATCAAATTAAAGGACCGAGTTGTAATTTCAAGGGCCAATTTTCTCGCTCGATGATGGATTTGCTTCTTGAAGGTCCAATTTTCCACTGTACAGTCACATTTCTCTTCCAAAACCACCGAGTTTCTCTCAAATCTGCTTCAACATGTTGATTTAATTATCTTGGAGGGTCGATTTATCTGTTTGAGGGTCGATTTATCCTTTTTTGTACAACAATATGTTTGTTAAAGGGTCAATATGACAGTTGAAGGGTCAATTTGTTTGATGGAGTGGCCAATTTTCTATTTGCGGGCCATTTTCTCACAGATCTGAGGGCTTTAGCATTGTATAGTTTCCTCTCTCTGTATAAAAACTACCTCCCTCTCATATTGATATTGTTGTTTTGGTTACACTCACCTCATATGTTTCTTGTTGGTCTAGTGTGGGCTAGAAGTAATTTTTAGTGAGTGTTTTGTTTTGTTTTGTTTCAAAAAAATTATTTCTAGCTTTAATTATTTTCTAGCAAGGTACAAGATTAGATCTGATTGAAATCATGGATATTGTGCTAGAGAAGTACTTGCATTTCAATTTACGTACATGGAAATTGAATATCCAGACATAATTTATGAATAAAAACCTTTAGGGAGTTGTCAAAGGAAAAAAGATAAAACTTGCATATCTGAACAAGTTGATAGAATGACAGAGTAGAGATGATAAGGAAAAATTTATTAGTGGCCTTTCCCTCTGATATTCAGAGATACATCATGTAGATCTACACAAATAATCCAAGGAGATCTAAGAAAATATCAACAAGTTATCTAGGGCACAAACAATGAACGAAAAGTTTTCCTTGAAATTACGGAAAAATTGTAGAAGTTAAGGTAGTAGTTGATGAGGAGGATGCCAAGACTATTATCCTAAACAATTCTCCACCTAAATAAAATAGTGTTATCTTTACCCTGACTCATATACTTTCACAAAGTCTGGACAAAATGATTGCAACATTGCTAGCAAAATAAAGAGAACCACTGAAGGTGACAACCAATTGGAACTTGCATTCTATGCAAGAAACAACCACAATAGATCAATAAAAGAAAAAGAGGAAATATGATGTCACTATTGCAAGAAGTTGGGTCATAAGCTTGGAACTGTAAAAAAAAAACAAATGATGTTCTTAAGGGAAATTTCAAGGATAGATAAGTGATATGGGATCTTTTCATCAATGTGACTTATTAAATAATTGTATGAAATGAGCATAAACTGAAATGCACCATAAAGAAGGAAATCTCAATGATAAAGAGACATAAGCATCAGATCTGAACACAAAAAATTGATAACGGAGTCTATCCCTAGTGGACTACGACTCTGGGTCCTGCTCTCAAATGGGTAGGCCTTTTTATTAACTCAACAAAAGAATTTGAAAAAATACATAAGTATACCTCATTATGGAGGTAAGATGTAGAAGTTTTTTTCATATCAGAAAACAAACAACACCATTGAATTAGTGGCATCGAATTACCCAAAAACGACTATCTCCGCACCTCGATCTGAGTCTGGCAGTCTCAGGCCCATAAAAAATCTCGTCTTGATTTACATGTCTGTAATTTGCATTAATGACTGTACTCCTGCATCATTTTTCATGCCTAGTGTAGCACGTTGAGTGCCCTGCCTCTCTCTGTGCACTGGTGAATTTCCATTTGTAAATAAAAATACGAGCAGAGTTAACCAAATGGTCCTTGGCCCAAGTGCTTGGCAGATGCTAAGTTTGGCATTGTGATTGGGGAGGTCCCAGGGGTCAAACCCACAGAGCTCTCGTTTTAATACATCGTTGGTTACACACACACACACACACATATATATAGTTCAAATCGTGGGATTCCCTGCTAACATTGGCAATGACGATAGATATGGCGGTATGTGGTTCCAACTGACCAGATATGGCGGGATACATGTTTAATATGGCGTATTGGGGGTTGGTGCCAACCAACCCTGCCTTTTTGTTTGAATATTTGGTTGTTGGGTGTCCTTGTGCATTTTCCCGCTGTCACGTGGCATCCCATGACTAGGCCACGTGGCGACCATTCATTGGCCCACATCACCTCTGTGCACAGTCACTTCCACGTCACTTATGCCTGGTCAGCTTGCCACATCACCTATTAGGTGGTTAGACAGATGCCACGTGGTTGTACAAAATTCCACGTGGCACTTTTCCATTGGTCCATAGATTGACTGGAGAAGGCCAAAAATGAGTGACAAGTAATAGCCTCTAGTGTTGCCACATCATCATGTTGACGTCATCATAACACGTGTCACCCTCTGTTTGTGCCACGTACCCTGTATAGACATTGACGTCATCCATATTGATGTTGATGTCAGTAGTACGAATGTTGACTCATCCCTACTCCCTGGGCTAGGTTGACCAAAACTTTGACCGCAAATATCTTTTGATCTGTAAATTCGTTTGGCGAGACGTTTACATCGTTGGAAAGATTGCAACGTGCTCTTTGCGATGATGCCAATTTCACTGAGTTTTGAGGACTTTTAATTTTTTTCCCTTTCTCTATTTGTTGATGCCATTCTGAGCTTCTTGAGGTGCTTCTGTGAATTTTGAGTTATCCTTAGACTTATCTAGATGATTTTTGGATCACGCCTTCCCATTGAGATATTTTTGGACCACTAAAATATTTCATCAATCAACAGATAAGTGAGTGAGGAGTTCCCTCACTTTGTCCTTCTCATTCCCACTTTTCTTTGCTTGGATGTGTGCCCTTTAATCCCACTCGAATATAATCAACATCAACCTTGTGTGAAGTCCTCATCCTTCTGTCCAGGACGATATCTTCCTTCAACTCATCCATGTACTTAGGATAAAACTCATCAACCGAAGGTAGTGAAACTTCCTCACCTTGATCCATGATCATTGGAGGCTCAAAAAGTTTCAAATTTTCCACATTTGCAACTGATTAAATATGAATATAAGGTGGAATATCCAAACGAAAAGAATTAGTATCGCTTTTCTCCAAAATAGTGAAGGGTCCATATCGGACGGGCTTGAGTTTCTTTCTTTCACCCTTCAACTGTTCTTTCTTGATGTAAAGACATACCTGGTCTCCAACCTAGAACTGATGATCAAACCTATGTTTTTCATGTCGATTTTTATACTATTCTTGACTCTTCTCCAACTATTCCCTGACTGCTTGGTGCACTTGCTTGATGCTTTGAATGAACATGTGGGCCCTGTCTTCATTTCTTTCTTCATTGGAATCAACATATTTCCCATACATCAAGTCTAAACGGACCTTAGGAAAATACCCAAAACATGTCTTGAATGGTGAACACTGAGTGGAAGAATGTAAGGCTCGATTGTAATCATGTTGTACATAGGGTATATGTTCATCCCATAACTTGGGATGCTTGCTGCAGTAGCCTTGAAGAAAAATTAACATTGTTCAGTTAACAACTTTTATCTATCTATCAGTCTATGGATGGAAAGCAATTCTCCTCTTCAACTTGGTGTCCATCATTCTCCACAATCTTGTCCAAAAATATCTAGGGAATAAAGTATCTCGATCCGAGATAATGGATGTGGGTAATCGAAAGTGAACCCAAACATACTGAAAGAAGAGATTAGCAGTCTTCTCAATAGTGATATGATTTTTACATGGACTCAAGATACACATCTTGCTAAACCTATCCACTACTACATACAAATAATCATGACCCATTTTTGACATTGGTAAACCCCCTACAAAATCCATGGAGATACTCTCTCATGGATGGGATGGAATAGGAAGTGGTGAGTATAGCCCCGATTTTCTATTAGTGGGCTTACAAGTAGAATACATCACACACCCCTTTACATATTTAGTTACAATTTCTTTCATTTAAGGCCAGTAACAAAAACCATAGTTTTTCCTACCCCAAAATGCCCAAATACAAAATAAGTGTGAGCTTCTCATATTACATGGACTCGTTCACTTGTAGGAATACATATCTTTCCAAGATGGTAGAGTATTTTTCTCTATAGACAATAGTTCTCTACCTGTGCACCATGGGTTATCTTTTCAAATACCTCTTTAAAATCTTCATCAACAACATATTGTTCCACATAGCTATCATGAGATAAAGAAGCATTCTTCATAATAATAAAATCAACAATAGGAGGTCTATAAAGCACATGAACTACCTTGTTACTTGTACCCTTTTTGTATTTGATTACCAAATCAAACTGTTGAAGAAAACCCATCCACCTGTAATGAAGAGATTGTTGCAGCTTGGTTTCTGCTTGGAGATATTGTAAGGGTCGATGATTTGTATGTATGATTGTTTCATTCCCTAACAAATAGTGCTTCCATTTATTTACACTTTGAACTAATGCATACAACTCTTTATCATATGTAGGATAATTAACAACAACTTGGTTAAAAGTTTCAGAGTGGTAGCATATAGTATTACGATATTGCATCAATATTGCACCCATGGCGTATCTGCTGGCATCTATGTTGATCTCGAAAGGCTGTTGAAGATTCAACAATGCTAATATTGGTGTGGTATTGATATTTTCCTTCAATTTTTCAAAGGTCTTTTGTTTCTTTCCTCCCCACTGAAAAATGTTCTTCACACTGCTTAAGACATGCAAAGGAGCTGCAATAAATGAGAATTTTGAAATAAATCTCCTCCAGTATTGGACTGCACCCAAGAAGCTTCGCATTTCAGTTACATTTTTGGGCTCAGGCCAATTTAGAATTACACCTTTTTTGGAAGGATCAATTTTCAATTATCTTCCTCCCACAATATGACCTAAGTACACTAGTGCATTCTTTCCAAATTCACATTTGGACAATTTTACATACAACTTTTTCCTTTGCAAAGTATCCAATGCTTGATTTACATGCCTTACATGTTCATCCCAATTCCCACTAAATATAATAATGTCATCTAAATATACAAAATCATCTAGAAATGGCCTGAATACATCATTCACTGCACGCATGAAGGTTGTCAGAGCATTACAAAGCCCAAACGACATAACTAACCACTCAAGCAATCATTGTTTGGTTTTAAAGGAAGTTTTCCATGCATCATGTTCTGCAACCCTGTTCTGATGGTATTCACTGTGTAAATCCAACTTAGTGAAATAAACAACATTCTTTAATTGATCAAGTAAATCATCTATACGAGGATGAGGGTATCGATTTTTCACTGTTATTTTATTTAAGGCTCGATAATTGACACACATTTGCAATGTGTCATCATTCTTTGTCACCATCACGATCGGAAAACCACAAGGAGATGAACTGGGTCTGATGACCCCTTGATCCAATAAGTCTTGTACATGCTTTTTGATCTCTATCATCTCCAAAACTGACGTCATGTACATGCCCACATTAAGAAGAGGAGAATATTTTTGAAGATGTATTTCATGTTGGATTTCCCTCTTAGTAGGTAATTCGTCTGGTTCTTGAAAAATGTCATCATACTTAGAAACAATATCAATTAATTCTTTCTTATGAGAATGATAGCATCCTTGGAAGGCATCAAATGTTCTGACATCTTTTTCCCTTACGACCATGAATACATATTTCTTATTAGTGTTTATGAGTCTCTTCATTTGTCCATCACTAAGAAGTGTTGTGTTTACCCTCATGCTATGGGCTCTAACAATATATTTCACTCCCCCTTTAGTAAGGTGATATTTTTTTCTCATGATGAAAGAAGACTATTTTTCTATGATAAAGATAAGGACTCCCTAACACAATGCCACACATATCAAGTGATACAACATCCAAATCCACTTCATCAATCAACTTTGAAGCAATAGAAAATATGACCCTACACTGTTTGGTGACATTAAGTTTTGCTTTATCACGTACCCAACCGAGAGGATAAGGCTTTGGATGTGGTTTAGTTTCAATACCCATCTTTTTGACAAGTGCTTCAGATATCAAGTTTACTTGGGAACCCAGACCAAATAATGTATCTATCTTAGTGTGCTTAGATACAACTCTTATAGGAAATAATTCATTCCTCTTTCTTTCATCATCATGATATTCATTATTGGAATTTGAACTAGAATGAAGGGAACCTTTACCTTGTACTCCAACCACTATGATCTTTTCCTCATCTTCTAAATCAAAATGAAGATCTTGTTGCACTGTAGCAAGGATCTTTGTCTTCCCCTTTCCACCAAACTGTTTTGGTATTTTGTCTGGATGTAATTTCCAACAATGTTCATCATCATGACCATTCTTCTTGCATTGAGTGCAAGATGGCTTTCCTTCTCCCCTCTTTATAGTGACGGTATTTTTGTCCTTCCTTCTAAACTTCTTAAACCACTTATGTGGGAAATTAAAAGGTTTCTTTGTGGGATCATATTGAACATGCTTTCCCCTGTTCTCAAGGTGAGTGGTTTGCACACAAACTTAGTCAAGACTGGTGGGGTTAAGCAATAGTAAAGTATGATGAATATAACTGTGAAGTGTGCCAATATACTCCATTAAAGTTTCATAAGAATCTAAAGGAATGCTTAATGCAAGAGTTTTCTTCTTAAATTCTTCCGTGAAACTTTGTACAGTTTGACCTTTACTTTGTCTTAAAGTTTTCTATTCCATCATTGCTTTATGTAAATAAACCAATGGATAAAATTGCTTCCTTATTGCTGATTTAAATTCCGACCATGAGGAAATAAGATTACCACATTTACTTATGTCCTAAAGTTTTCTCTCTGACCATGCGAGAGCAGTGCCTTCCAACCGAAGAGAGGCCAATTGCACTTTAAATTCCTCTTAATCAATCTGTTGAACATGACAATATACTTCAACCTGTCTGATCTGATTAATAATGGTTTATTAAAAGAATCTTTATGGCTAGAATGATAAGAACGATGAGAATAATCAGAGGAAGAAGAGATAGAACTTGATGGTGAATATGGAGGCTCAGGAGGGTCTCCTCCAACTCCTTGATTCACTGAAGAATTTTCATCATTTGATGCTTCCTTTTTCTTCCCTTTCTTTGCCAATTTCTCTACTCGTAATCTCCTTACATTTTCTCGACCATATCTGGCATGCGACAGAAGACCATGTGAAATGTTTTCTCTTATTCATCACGCTTGTCCTATTCATCCATTTTCTTCCTTCGGGGTGCACAACCAATCTCTAGGTTGAAAGTCTTAATGAATCTTCACGTGACTAATTTTCTCTTAGAAAAAGTAAAACATATTTATTTCTAGAACTAATCAATTTCTTAGTTTGATTTGCACTTACTAGTGAAATCTTTTATTTTCCTTTGTGCATGTTGATGATGAAGAATTTCCCATCTTTGATGAAGACATATTGATTAGCTCTCCAAATGAATATAGCATCCCTTATATACATGTAGGGGATTCCAAACACTACTTCACATACATCCAGTGGTACTACATCCAATTATACCTCATCTATAAAATCAACACTTACAACAAATTTAATCTTTCATTGTTTTGTTACCTTGATCTTTGCATCCTTGTTTACCCATCCCAATAGATATGGGCTAGGATGATCATGAACCTCCAATCCAAGCTTGTGGACCAGATCCATTGTTATGATATTATCTTGTGAATCAAAGTTGAATAGAGCATCTATCTTGGTCTTCTTAACTTGAATCTTGATGTGGAAGAGCTTGGTCATCTCTTCATTCTTGCCATCAATGTTGCAATGATTACAATGGTTGATGGTATATTTGCATTGATGTGTAGTGGTTGTTGTCTTTTTTATCTTTGTCCCCTTTCCATTTCTTCTTCCCCTTCTTGGAAGATTCGTGGTGCTCTTTCTCCTTTGAACCACTTAACTACCCCTTTGTTTGGTGTATGTTTTCAAGGTACTATGTCTGTACACATACCTCATCCATTATCCTTGGATTGAAGAGCATCACCTAATTTCGTAGATAGCTATGTAAACCCCCCATATACTTTAGGACTACATTTTGGTTCTTGGGAGAGATACATAGAATGATGGTCATCTTTTTTAACTCATTGGTGTACTCATGTACACTTTTCCCTTGCCTCTACCTGAAGTAGTGCCACTAGATACATTGTTCCTCTACATACTCGATAGGGTATAATTGGGACTTGATGAGGATTTTAAAGTCTTCCCACCTAGTTACTGGTGGATCACATTCCATCCTAAGTGTTTTCGCATGGGGTTCTCACCAGATTAAAGCATTGACCTCTAACTTCAATATAGCAAATGAAATCTTTTTCTCTTCATCTACATAGTGAATGATAAAATAAACTTCTAGTTGTTGCAACCAATGATTCAATTGTAATGCATCGATATCACCTTGGTATGGGTTTATGTTCACTTTCACTTCCATATTGGATAGGGACTATGAAGGTTTAACAACACTAGAACTTAGCTTCTCTTTCTCGAATTATTTCCATGACTCCTTTCTCGAGTCTTCTTGATCTCTCGTTTTCCCCTTCGATATGATCTTTGAGTTAGAGCCTCCATCATCTCTAAACGTTTTGAGCTTTATTTCTAGAGCCTCCATGAGGATATTCATATTGTGATTGATTTCAACAACTTATGCTTCCAACCTCTCAAATCTCTCTTCTACTAGATATTGATGGATTTTATGAATAKACTTGTCTTTCGTGACCATGGTTTCTACGMCTTCTCTTTAAGTTGATTCATGCATCCTGCAACTTCCCACAAATACCCAAAATAAAAACTTTCTCTAATACCAATATGATTYGTAAACTGTCRTGGATATTCCAYTARAATAGTTTRTCAYGACTCACAACAGACYTGATAAATAAAACTTAAATGTACACTATGAGGKTTGAATTCCTTTAGATTCCATAATATTTAGTTACTAATTTTATGYCTGTGCATAAAATAGATAAAATGTGGAAAATAGAGAAAAATAAAATACAATCACARAACATCCACAAAATAACACAAATATATACTCTTGGAAACCCTTATGGGAGAAAACCTAGTTAGAAGGTGAGGTTGCTTTGCTCTATTTTCTCTGGTATGGAATATGATGCAGGTACAAAGGAGAATGATCTCTCTATGGAGTCACCTGAGACCTATGGCTTGTTAGGATATTATACAAAATTAACCCCCTCTGTTGTGCTCCCTGATTTGTCACTCCATGTAATGCCCCCCAACTTAACCAAAG
The DNA here is from genome assembly GCA_000966675.3 of Picea glauca. Lineage (NCBI taxonomy): Eukaryota > Viridiplantae > Streptophyta > Pinopsida > Pinales > Pinaceae > Picea > Picea glauca. The sequence continues at coordinate 81,270 of JZKD02S1959857.1, read as the reverse complement.
AACATTACTTGTGGAAAGTACACATAAACAAAAATGTACTAACTCATTTATCGTAGCTTACCAGCTACGATTTATACACATATTTAACTAGGTTATGATACTCATAATCAAATACAGTTATAACATTATAAATGAACATGAATGCAACTAATAAACTCATTCACATAAACAAATAAATCATTTACATACATAGAGTTAAGAACACCAATTTAACTCATGAAATAACATAGAAAATACATAAACACTTATATTTTAAAACACTTGTGCAACTAGCTGCTTGGGAAGGATGTTCCACCCAACCATAGACTTGTTGTTCCAAATCTTAATAGCAAGTCACCCCGGAGATGGGGATGAGAATCCACAAGAGAAGGGTGTCTCTCAAAGTCCACTCATAGCTCAATATTTCACATCCCACTAGTATTCTCCTGCAACTATCCCAAATTTCCTCCAACTCTCTTCCTCTTGACCTACCCAACCCAAGGAATGTACCCCTTCATTGCTATCAGTCCATCGAGAATCCCATTCGTTTATCAAGGTCTCTCTAGCTCAGATAACTAGGAATATATCTATTGGTAACTTAAGGAAACTCACTACCAGGAGAACTACCAACAACCACTTGTTGTTACAGTGCAGCTCACTCAGGAGTTCACTCTCCAAAAATGACAATTTGGCTCTTCAATTTATAGCTCCAAAATGGTCAAGCATGATCCTGATTTTTCCCAGCCTTCTTTCTCTAGCTCTGATGCTCTTTTTCCTTGCTCTCCCTTGCTTTTTATGCCAAAAATGAATATGTAAAAACTGTTTGTCACTTCCCATACAAATTTTCTCTATTTTCCAAAGACAACTGACTGCTCACTCTACCCAATGTTGATTTTACTTCAACCCCCCATGCTTTCCAATAAATACGGGATGTGACTCTCACACCCACCCTCTTACATGAGTTTAATGATTGAGCTCGCATAAACTCAAACAAAAAATTAGAATTTATCCCTAATGATAATAAAATTTAGGAAAATGGGTTGAAGTAATACGCATAATTAATTCCCCTCTTAGACCCCTCTTAGACACTCTCTTCTCTTGTGAAAAACCCATCCCCCATCTCTGTCCATATTCCCAATAGACGGTATCACATTATATTTATCAAAATAAGAAAACACACTTCACATATTATATTGCTTGACCATATCCACATTCATATCTACATTGTTCATTAATTAAATTGGGGATTACAGTGGGGAGGTTACACTCTGAGTTGTTTTTTCTTTTGCCATATAAAAACATACAATAACATGTTAGAATATAAAAGATTGTTCTCATTTTACCATTGACAATACCCTTGTCACCCAACCATTGGCCGAAGCCACCCTCCGAGCACCTTGACCTTGAAAGAGAAAAGAATCTTGGTAGCAATATAATAGCCAAGAGAGGCTAATGCACCAAGCAAGAAGTAACTAGGATGAACAGATAGTCTCACCCAAAAAATGTCATAGTACTTCCCCGGGACTTGCACACAAAATTGTTGGACTGCAGTGCGCAGAAACTGCTCTCTGCAATTCTGAGAAGTGTGAATAATGAGAGACTGACACCCTGTATTTATAGTAATTCTAGCAGGCTTGCCTGGGCCGACTTGTCCTTCTGGGTACTAATTAATTCATATTAATTATATTTCTGCAGCCGACATCTTGTCTAGGGTTTCCTTCGTTTCTTTTCTTCCTTCCAGAACATTCTAATCTTTTCAAAAGTCACAATAGAGGTTCAAACCTCCCTAAGCTACCATAATATCAACACTCCCTCCTAGCTAGGGAGGTATGGTCTTGAGCACAAACAGACCATTCTACTATTAGTATCACGAGCACTGTCATTATTATCTAGATGGATAATGTCCTATGACAACTGGTACAATATCAATTGATAGAACACAACTGTGTCTATCCACAGTAGTACACAACTACTCAAACTGTGACACATAGTCACAAACAGTGGAACATATCCACCACAGTAGTATATCTTTATTGTATGGATACAAGAAGTCTCCATAACAATCATTTGATGACAACCTGCACAGAAAATATTGTTAAAATAAACTAAACCATCTGGGCCAATCTTTCACTCACATATGTGAGATCTGAAAGAATATCTTCCCTCAGTATAGAACATCCACAATGGGTTATCTTCCCTATTCTTCTCAAAAAAAGAAGAATGATTGTTTCTGATTTCTAAACCTGGACCATTCCACACCCTGGGCCATTCCCCTGACACTAAACAAAGTGTAACCTAGAGAGAATGAATCTTCCCTAAGGAATGCCTATTCTTGATTGTTGAGCCTGAACCATTCCCCACCCCGGGCCATTCTTCCTGCACTAATCAAAGTGCACCTTGGAGAGAATGTATAAGCCCTAAGGAATGACTATCCGGACCATTTCCTTTGTTAACCACAAGAGGAAAAGACTGTCTTGTATCAACCTCCAAAACACACCATTCCTCATGTTAACCGCAATGAGAAATCGTTGTCCAGTGAGGCGGGCCAGTCTTCTTGAGTAACCCTCAAGAGGAGAGACCGCCCTAGACCACTCCCCATGTTAACCGCAATGGGAAGTCATTGTCTATGATACATCAACAATATGGACCATTTCCCATGTTAACCACAATGGGAAATCCCTGTCTGTCAGAAATCTCAATCCACTTTCCGAACAAGAAAGAATCTGTCCGAGATGGACTATTTTTCAATCACAAATTAACAGTTTTCAATAATATTTCAATGTTCCCTCCCAAACTGGAGAGTCATTTCTTCCCTTTCAACTAAGGGAGTTATTTCCACGATCCCCATATTCTCTCGAAAATATGTAAACTTTATTCTGGATAGAGGTTTTGTCAAGATATCTATTGTCTTCTCATCAACGGGGATATACTCGAGCTTTACCTCTCCTTCCTGGACTTTTTCTCTAATAAAGTAGCATTTGATCTCAATGTGTTTCAACCTTTCATGAAACACGGGATGTTCTGATAATCTTATACAACTCTGATTATCACAATATATTATGGTCGATTATGGAATCTGATCAAATAAATCAGAGATTAAGTTCCTTAACCATATTGCTTCTATGCGTGCTTCACATGCTAGAATATACTCTTCTTTTGTTGTGATGAGTTCGACATACTTTTGTTTCATGCTGCCCCAAGATATCATAGAAGAGCCCAAGATGAAACACATACCTGAAGTGATCTTTTTGTCTTCTGCACTTCTTGCCCAATCAGAGTCTGTGAATCCATGAACTTCGATATCATTGGATGTGGTATGTCTCAATCCATAGATTATTGTCCCATGAATATATCTTAATACATGCTTTGCAGCTATCCAATGTTCATGTCTTGGTTCCACCTGGAATTGGCTTAGTGTATTTACGACAAAACAAATGTCTGGTTGAGTATTTACCAAATACATGAATGACCCAATTAGTTGTTGATATAGAGATGGGTTTACTGGATCAAAATATGGATCTTTCACTTTTTTTGTATTCGCATTCATAGGAGTGTCCATGGAATTACAATCCATCATTCCAAATTTCTAAAGGATCTTTATTGCATACTTTCCTTGTCCAAGGAATACTTCACCACACTTCTTCCATACTTCTAGTCCCAAGTAATAATGCATGAGACCAAGATCTTTCATATCAAATTCAGAAGCTAATTCCTTCTTGCACTGGATGATGAGAGACTCTTCACCTATTATGAATAGATTGTCAACATACAGTTGTAGGATTACAGATGCATTATCCACGATTTTATGGTAAAGGTTTGGATCTGCATGGATCTTGGAGAAACCAAGTCTCGTTAGATAATTGTCCATTCTATCATACCAAGCCCTTGGATCTTGCTTGAGTCCATATAAATCTTTCTTTAATATGAAAATGTGAGTGTCTCTGGAATGTACCTTAAACCCTTGAGGTTGTTCAATATATACCTCTTCTTCAATAGCTCCATTGAGGAAAGTTGTCTTTACATCCATCTGATGTAAGTTCCATCCCATGGAAGCAACAAGATATATGATAGCTCTGATGGAAGTATATCTAGCCACCGGAGAAAACGTCTCATCATAATCTTTTCCCTCCTTCTAGGAGAACCCTCTAGATACGAATCTTGCCTTGTATTTATCCACGCTTTCGTCTACTGCATGTTTAATCTTGTACACCCATTTTGAAGTTACCATCAATTTTTCTTTAGGTCTTGCTATGATTTCCCATACCTCATTTTTCATAATGGATTGATGCTCTTTAGTCATAGCTTCTTTCCATTGTCCCTTTTGAACTGCTTCTTCAAATGTGGTAGGTTCTTCATCTAGAAGCTTTGTCATGTATGATGCATAACTTGAGAATCTTTTAGGTCTTTTACTCTTTCTAAATGTTCCTTCTGGAACTTTGAGTCTTTCTGCGTCTTGTAAGGTAGCTTCAAGCCAACCTGGTCTTTTCTTGGTCTTAGGTACGATATCTGAATCAATGTTTTCACATGGATCCATAGGATGATCAGGTAGTTCCTTTTCATCATTTTCGTTTTCTGTGATTTCTTCATTAAGTTCTTCAATCTCTTCTTCTTCTATAGTTTCTTCTATGGATTTCTTGAAGGTCATCTTCTCATTGAATGTTATGTCTCTGTTGACTTCGATCTTGTGTTGTTCTAGAATATATATTCTATAAGCTTTGGATGAATCACTGTATCCCATGAATATCCCTTTCTTTCCTGAAGGTTCTAGTTTATTCCTCTTGTCCTTGGGATTGTAAGAGTAAACAAGACATCTAAATATTCTTAGATTTTCCACATTAGGTTTCTTACCTGAGAAATCTTCTTCTGGTATCATGTCCTTCAATATACGATGAGGACTTTTGTTCTGCACATATATTGTTGTCATTGTTGCTTCTCCCCATAAGAACATGGATAGACCTTGATCTTTTATTAAGTCTTTTATGGTTTCGTCAATGGATATGTTCTTTCTTTCTGCTACACCATTTTGTTGAGGATTATGAGGAACAGTCAACTCCCTCCTAATCCCCATCGATTTGCAGAATGCAACGAATTCCTTTGATGTGTATTCTCCACCATTATCAGTTCTTAGCATATTGATCTTCTTATTTGTGAGATTTTCTATTTTTACTTTGAACTCTTGAAACTTGCTGAATACTTTGTCTTTTGTCTTGAGTAGATATAACCAAGTCTTTCTTGAATAGTCATCTATGAAGATTAAGTATTAAGAAGATCCTCCTAGAGATTTTATTGGCATCAGACCGCAAACATTTGAGTGTATCAGATCTAGAGTCTCCTTAGATCTATTGTTGTTACTTGGAAATGGTTTCTTGATATTTTTCCCAAGAGCACATCCTTTCCAGATTCCTTCATGTGTAGACTGCAACTCTGGTATTCCTTCAACCATCCTTTTGAGAAAGGGTAATGCTTGATAGTTAATGTGAGCGTACCTTCTGTGCCAAAGCTCATTGGGGTTGAGTTTGTTGTGTACAAGAGATTCTTCATTTTGTTCTAGTAGTCTATACAGATTTCCTTCATGACTTCCAATAACCCTAGCATTCTCTATGTTGGAGTCTTTATGCCATGATAACACTTTTCCATCCATGAAAGCTATTTTGTTTCCCTTGTCTTCTAGGCAAGATATCGATACAAGATTATTTTCTAAACCAGGTACATATAAAACATTGCTTAAGTGAACATAGTTACCTATTTTCATTTTGATTGAGGCTTGTCCAAATCCTTCCACGGGGTAAGTGGTTTTGTCTCCAAGCTCTACCTTGTACGA